>JADRCC010477709.1:0-26143 GCA_019843855.1 Hylomyscus alleni
GGGAGTTCTGAGAGACCAGTTCTTATGTGAGATGGAATAAAAGGGGCAGAAGAAATGTTGACTACTCTTGTTCTTTTTTCCTGGGAAGAAGACAGAATGACGCACTCCACGCTTTGCCGTTTAATAAAGCAGGCTGTACCTCGCTCACTTCTTTTGGCTTCAGTGTAGCATTGCCCAGAACTGGGTCGTTTGGATCTGAAGTTTAATCCACAGACTCGGGTCTATAGACAAATCACAATGCTAGATTTTTCTCTGGAACTATTTAAGCCCAACAGAATACAGAAATACGACTCCTAATATTATCTCATGTGTATTCATTTATGTGTACATATTCTCTGTGTTATGTGTGTCTGCGTGCATTGTTTGTGATGAAATGCCATTATTTAAGTCCTCTCAAAGCATAATTATTCTAGAATACAAGCATTACAGTGTGGAGTGCATGGGAGGTAGTGAACTGTATAACAAATTCCAAAAGCTGGAGAAAGGGTAATGGAAAGCTTCTATCAAAAACTCCAATTAAACCATCAGGGGCCCTCTGTCCACCACAGGGTTGCCTTTACAGCCTTGCATGCGTTGCTATTCTAGATTTTTAAACCATGTTCGGTTGATGTCCCTGGGAGGCCTGATCTTTTCTGAGGGGAGGCAGAAGGTGGGGTGGGAAAGTTAGGGAGGGCGGATAGTGGTGATGGATTGGGGGGAAAGGGGAGGAAGGAGTGGGGTGAGTGGGTGGGGAGAGGCTGGAAGGAGGGAAGGCAGTGGAAACTATGGTCAGGATGTAAAGTATGAAAGAATAAAAAAAAATTTTAAAAGATAAATGAAGGGAAGAAAAATGTACTTGACACAGTCAGAAAACATGGGAGTAGTTTAAATGTAACATCAATCTCTTTTTTAATAAAAGGATCTAAATGACCCAATTATAAAGCAGGATATATACTCTACTTATAAGAAACCCACTTTTGCAGGGAGACAGAGAGGAAAGGGCCTCATGTAGGCCAAACTGGCCTCCACTCATTACCCAGCTGAGCAGGACCATGAGCTGACCCTTCCGCCTCCACCTCCCAAGCCCTGATTAGAGATGGTCCCGGGAATCTAGCCCCAGACTCCATGCATGCTGTACCATCGCTGTACCTACTGAGCTACATCAGCCACCCAGAAACCCATGTTTAGTATGAACATACCAATGGTCAAAGTTAAAAGTCAGAAAAGGTTATAAATGCTAGAGCTGGAGAACACAAGGAAACAAGAGTTGTTGTTATAATGACACAGAATAGATGACAGAGCAAAGAATAGCAAGAGGAATAATAAAACCCATTTCCTAGTTATAATGAGGTAATTCATCAAAAGCACAAAAATTCCAAATATTTCTGCTCTATTAACAGAAACATGATGCAAAACATGATGCAAAACAAAAACTGATAGAACAGCAAGAACAAATAAATATAGAATTATCCTCATAAATTTCAATACTCTTAATAATTGATGGGTTCATTTGGATTTAATTTATAAACAGGTTAACCTAAAATCTACTATTCAAATGTTTTATAACATCAATTCTAAACAAGATTATTGTGCCTATTTTGTTGCCTACAAGAAACTTATTTACGACTAAATAATTAATTGCAGGATTTCATTTCCCAAATAGCTCTAAAACTCAAAACTGCTAGTGACTTTTAACCCATCCCTGCAGAAGTAAAGGTTACAACTACAGTGATATATTCACTGGGAATTTGCACCCAGTTATAGTCTTAATTTGCTCCAGCTACAATTGTAATTCCACTTTGAAATGGTGTGTGCAGAAAATGGGGCTGGCAACAGGCTGCTGCAGAGGAAAATAAAGTAAGGGACATCTGACTCCAAAATCTGTATTTCTAACAAAATGTAAAACTAACATGAGACTCTGTATGTACCCGGGGCACTTTCCTAGGAGAGAGAGATACATCTTTCTTTTAGATCTTTGATCTTGCCAATTATACAAAATCTACACCCTCTTCAGGCTATTTCTCTTCAGGCTAGCGAAAGGAGTCAGCAGTTCAGAGCCCATATACTCTTCTAGAGATCCTGAGTTCAAGTCTCAGAATCCTGTCAGGGGGCTCACAATCATCTGTAATTCCAGCACCGTGGCAACTGACTCCCTCTTCGGGACTCCACTGTCTCCTACTCTCGTGTGCACATACCCATATGTAGGTAGACACACACATGAACAAAACTTTGTTTTAAAATCTTACTTTATTCTATTTAGTAGTCTCTAAATAGGACACCAACTGTACACAGTAGATAGATGCTCAGTGATTACATGTAAGAGATTAAATCAAAGACATTGCCTCTTACATTTTTTACTGCCATTCTTTCTGATGGTAAAAGACCTCTCTCAACTTAAGAAAAGGCCATAAAACTGAGTAATATTTTCCAATAGATTAGTCAGTAATATTAATGCATTTCTCTCTGGTGATAACCAGGTGGCCAAGTGCGATTCTGAAGACCCTTTGCTATGTCAGAACCTGAATTGCAATTTTAATATTCACATAGCTTCCTTTCCCACATCCACTTCAATAGGAAATGCAATAAGAAGTCTACATTTGCTATAGATAGCCATGCTGGAAAATGACGTTACTTGAGCACTAAACCAGACTGTGAGTTTTGAAGCAAGCTATGACTGCTTCTGATGTTCATAGTCCTTAAAATGTTATTTATCTTGTGTCTTCCAGGTCTCCAGTTATGGCTGGAGGTCTCTTTGCTGTGGATCGAAAGTGGTTTTGGGAACTGGGTGGCTACGACCCAGGCTTAGAAATCTGGGGAGGAGAGCAGTATGAAATCTCTTTTAAGGTAAGACACCCAGATCATCCTCACTCTGTACTTACAGACAATTCTGATAGAACTTGTCACTTCGCTTTGTAATCTGTGTTGGAGCTATGACTCCCAAGGGATCTTTTACAAGAGATGTGAGCTCCTTCCAGTGTTATAGTGAGACACGGCCATGCTACATATGAAACCATTCGCATTTCTGTTTATAGGTGAGCAACTCTACATACCTACACCTACTGCTCACCTGTCAGAGGCAGTCATCCTGGAGTGCTTATAGCATAAAGTGCAGGAGAGTAAACAAGAAGGCAGGAGACAGAGGTCAGCTCAGTGGAGGTCTGCCACTCATGGTCAGACAAAAGGGAGCTCCTGAGATAAAGTCTTACCCAGTTATTGCAAAACTTCTTGAACTGGTAATAAATTTAATTTTAAAATATCAATGTTACATTGAAGAACAAGTTTTTAAGTTTTGTTTAATTTTATTTTATTTTGAGACGGGTTCTTAACTATAGTCAAGCTGGCCTGAAACTATATAAGCCAGACTGGCCTCAAACCTGTAGTAATGTGCCTGGCTCATGCTATGATGTGTTTAGGATTTCAAGTGTGAGCAGGGTAGGATTTCAGGTGTGAATAGGATAGGATTTCAGGTGTGAACAAGTTAAGATTTCAGGCATGAACAGTTTAGCTACAAGTCTTGTACTTATCTTAAATTGCCCATATCTTTACTTTCCTTACTGGTCAATTCTCATTAAAGAGCTATGCCTCATTACACACATCATATATATACATGTTTGTGATTCAGTTTCAGATTCGTGACATTCAAATAAATGACAAATTATAACATATGAGGAAAGAGTTACAGTAGAACAAACTGTGTCAAAACTCATACTCCAAATTGTCAATATGATTTTCTAATTCAGTCTTAGAAGGGAAAGAAAAATTCTTTTCTTTCTCTCGTCTGTACCATTGTTTGTATAGAAGCAAATGCTGACTCTTGTGACATTGTCGTATGGAACCCTCCTATGTAAGTCAGGCTTTGGTGACTGCTTCTGTCACAATGTCCAACTGTGTTTGTTGCAAAAAGAAAGTACACCCTGAATATAAAGTCAAACCTAAGAATCCAGCTACAATTTTCATAGTCTATGAAGAGTAAGGACAAGCTGGTTTTGAAGAGACTGTAACTCTGAGTATTAACAGAATGTTTCACTTTCCTCAAGGAGTCACAAAATAAATATCTTCAAAAGAATCAGAGGTGCCTCTGCAGGCTATGGGGCTTCTACACTTTTCCCTCTCACCTTTAAATACCATTTAATAAATTGATGCCTTTTTGACCCATTCAAATGTGTAATTTTGCATCTAAGATACTTTTCTTACCTTTCCAGATGTGTTGTTTTATGCCTTTGGTTCTGCCCCGTGTCTTTGGGTCCCTCTCTTAGGGCAGTTGCTCTGTGTCTTGTTGGGGTAGATAAGCAGAAGTTAATGCAGCAGTAGTCGAGACACAACAGCATAGCCACATTCTTCCTGCTCTAGGCCAAAGGCTGGACTGAATGCTTCTGTATTAGCTGATTTGAAAGAAAATAACCTTAAAGGGTTACGCTATTCCTCCCCTGAACAGGTGGAGAAACTTGCAATTTTTTAGATTGGTTTTCTTTAGGTTTTAAAGATTAAACGCAGACTCTACTTTCAGAGATGGTATCTATGATTTGTGAAAGATGAAACAATTATCCATTACCACTTAGAGATTAAGATGCTCCATTTCAGCCTCATTGCTTGGAATATAATAAACGGGAAATGCATTACCACGTGTGACAGTTTAAATGAGAATTGTCCCCGGTTGGAACACTTGGTCCCCAGTTGGTGGAATCATTAGAAAAGGATTAGGCTGTGCAGCCTTCTTGGAGAAAGTGTGTCAGCTTTGTAGGTTCAAAAGGCCTACATGGTTTCTACCCTGCGCTTGTGGAGTAAATGGAAACTCTCTGTTCCAGAGCCGTGCCTGCCTGCCCCACGCCACGCTCCCCACTGCGACAGTCATAACTGTAACCCTCTGGAACTGTGAGCTTCAGATTAAATGTTTTCCTGAATAAAGAGCCTTGGCCATGGTATTTTTGTCACAGCAATGGAAAATTAACTAAGACAACAACCAATCCCTGATCACCCCCGTTCTCAAGTTAACTGTCAGTCTGTTGGCCCCTGCCTAATGAGTTACCCCACAGATGCAGGTAATGGCCTGGAATCAGTCCCTGAAACTTATTTAAAAAAAAAAAAAAAAAAATGTGGATGCCATGTTGTCTACCTGTAATCCCAGAATTCCTAGGAGGTGAGAAGAAGAGCACTACCCAGAAGCTTGCAGTTCATTTAGCCCACAGGCAAAGCATAGATAAAACATTTTAAGGTAGAACGTTGTATTTAACCATGGTATTTGTAAAACCCCTGTATCGCTGTCTTCTTTATTTTTAGCAGACTTGAAAGATTACATTTACTTTTTGTGGTTCGAGACGATTCTTGTGATGTTCTCTTAATTTGTGAATGCCTGAAAGCTTAAAATGTTGAGAGAATTTCTAATAAGCGAGAGATAACCGTCTTTGAGGAACAGGCTGTATGATAAAGCAAGATTGCCCTTGAAAATCTGAAGACTCTGGATTGTACGCTTGCATTCTAAATCACAAAAGCTACATTTTTAGGCAAACAGAACGTTCGTCTCAAGTCAATGTCACTTGTACCTGTCACATCTCTTCTGGGTGACCCAAGATTTGATTACCCCCATTCCCTATGTTTCAGTTGTCTATCATTGTATAGGACATAATTGGAATGCAGTCCTGTCGTCTTTGTCTAAAAACCATGGCAACCACATTGTAAGTTCAGGACTGAATCGCCCTAGGTTGCTTGGTTGGGATGATAGATTCTTTGGTGACAGTAATGTCCTAGCAGGGTTCCATTTCAGACATGTCTCTTCCTTCTTCCTGATCCTGTTTGCTGACCTTGGGGTTCCTGTCCCTCACTGTTAGTATTTATGAAGTAGATAAATTTAATCAGGTTCTTAGACAGACTATGCATTGAAGCAAGAGTTCGTGCAAAAGTAATCAATCAAAGACATTGGACACAAACAGCCCAATGAATCACAATAAAAAAAGAGAGAGAAGAAAACCAAATATCTGATTTTTTGGACATATTTTATAAATCATGATTAATTTTCAGTGGAAAGCTTTATAAGGTTCAAAATGATCGGCATTTAAAATCTGTGAAACAAGGATGGCTGGTTGATGCTAGCTAGCGGCATTTTACACATTCATACAGAAACTGCTCTATGTTTCAACTTAAATATTAGTGTTGAAAATACTTCTGTGAGTGGGCATTGTGAGATACCAGTGCCCGTGTTTACCCTTCAAAGACACACTTCACAAAGGTTTCTGAAAATGGACAAATGAAAATATTTCCAGAAAAATCTGTCTCACATGAAGGGTTGAGTGTTTGGTCGAACAGAACACCCTAAGTACTTTTCTGTGATTCTGACAGATGAGCAGATTTTACGTTAGAGTGTAAAAGCTAGACAGTATAACTTTTAGGGAGTTTTCTCAGGAAAAGAAATGATCTGCCCGCATTGAATTCAACATTTTTTTTCCTCATGGATCTGAACCCCTGTGAAACTCAGAATCATCCAGCTGTCTCTTAAATCATACTATATTAGCCGGTTGCCAGGGAAAGAAGGCAGCGTTTAGTCAGTTTTTCGACCAGCTTTTGTTGAACATCTCATTTCCACTAGGCAATGTTCCAGGGATGCAATGTAGAGATGCCACGGAAAATGATGAGGAGACAAAGGCTGATGAGTGTTATGGACCAGATGATAAATAATGCCCTCCCATGCTGAGCCTGCGAGCAGTGTCAGTCTCAGAGCCTTGCTGGGGCTGAGCCTGTGGGCGTGTCTCAGAACCTGTGGGCGTATCTCAGAACCTGTGGGCGTGTCTCAGAACCACGCTGGAACCTCTTCCCACTCCACCCTCTCAGGATCAGTTCCCTCTCCTATATCATACTTCTCACTTCTCTCTCCCCAGGTCACTGTCCTGTAGCCTTTCTTAAAGGGACAATAAGAGAAACAATCCTTAAGTAAGCCTGTGGGTTTTGTAAAATGGTGGCTTCTACACTGGCATATGAGAGAGCAAAAATGTTATGAGGGTTTTATAAAAAATAAGCAAATAGATGAAAAAATATGTTAAACAGAAGCATTCAAATTCTTCGGGTTGCAGGCCTGCCGTATAGTGACTGACACACCTGAGGTTTTTAAGGACAATATTCATTTATCCTGTGCCCCTTCACAATTTATGAAATGTCTGTATTCAACAACCTGTATGCTAAAATTCTAACCATTCTTTTCTTCCTGAGGTGATAATAACTACTATTTGGTCCCTTAACAAGAAAAAATAATGAGTTGCCACTTAAAGGTCATTGGATTTAATTTCTTACCCCATTCTACACTAGTGAAAGATTTTAAAAGAAAGAAAATGAAAAAAAGCCCTCTAGTTCATAATTGTTGAGACAAGGCATTATCTAGTTAATATCAAGCAAGGATTCAAAATTGGGTTTGTTCAGAAAGATCATTAACCTATTTTCTCTTAGCTGAAAATTTTTTAAAAAGAAAAAAGGCTTGTGGCCAATTTTAAGAGACAGTATGTCCCATGAGATGTTTGTTAAATGTGATATTTGACATTCTTCTGATTATTTAGTGTAATACAGAATTTTTATTATCATGAAATTTAATGACTATTCAAGAAAGATTAAGTATAGTTAATAAGACTAATCCGTGGGCCTAGAACAGTCGGTTCTTTACTGAATCAAGGGAGTAGCAATCACTTAGAACAACTCATGACATCAGATGTACCAGCCTTTAACCTTATATCAGAACTTCACAGAATAAATGCACAGTTTGTTTGTTTATATTTAATGTGAACTTCAGTGCCAAAAGTGATCATCAGAACTAACTGCATAAAAAGTTTCCCTACATGGCACATACCTGGCATGAACATATCCTATTCAGAGTATTTCTAACTTATAATTAAATGTGGTACAATTGCAATTGCTTTACAGTTTTAAGATGCGAAGGGATGCTCATCTTAAAGGTCACTTAAAATAAAAAAAAAAATGAAACCAACAATAAACAAAACATCCTGACTTTCTCCTTAACAAAGCTCTCAGATATCCCACCTTCAACCACAGGCATAGAAAGGAGTACATGCTCAGCAGTCATGGTGAATTCAACAGGGTAAGACGTGTGTATGTGGGGAATGAAACAGCCGCAGATTCAAGTCTCTTGGGGTCCATGGATCTCAGTTCTCCAACATTTTTGGCTTATATGAGGGAAACCAAAGATTCTTTACTAAAAATGCTAACAACTGTTGGTGTGCAATGCTTCTCCAGATTGAGTTTGGCACAGTGATGGATGTAGACCACTTCTGAGAGATGGATTTCACGGACATCCTATTTTGCAAGGTTATTGGTGAGGCAGGATGGAAGAACAGTATTCAATATAGTTACCAGTCAATCTCTGCTGGATACAGACAAGTAACAGCTAACATAAATTTCCCATAAAATGTGTGCCACAACATTGATATGTACTAGTCTAAAGCGTGCCTTTGTTCTCATAGAAACCGTAAAAAGTGATAGGTAAGAAGAACCCACAATCCTCAAAGATGACCAATGGGTCTTTTGACCTTATTCTTTGACAATTTCAGACATAATATATACAATGAAATACAATGTTAGTCATACCCTATTTCCTCCCTACATGCCCCAGATTCCTCTAAACACATCCTCCTCTCAGTTTCACGTCACCATCTTAAAAAATAAGCAAAAAAAAGCTAAGTCCAATTAGCATCCCTCAGATGTTCATGGGGCCATCCACTGGAGTATGGCCTATCTACTAGTCGCCATATCCCTACTAGTCACTGGGAGATAAAGAAGAATTATTCTTTATCTCCCAGCAGGCATCCACTGCTAATAGCTCCTCAGTTATTGAATCTTATGAGCTCCTCCTCCATTTATGCTGGAATGGTACCAAGCTTGATCTTGCATAGATGAGCATACCTTCTGTGGTTCATTAATGCAATTGTCGTGTCATGTTTACAAGGTAGCATTTCACATCTTTCTTCCCACACTCTGGGGCTATAACTAATAACATGGCAGCACACACCTGTGATGCCTGTTTCTTATTTCCTTTCTACTGCCATGATAAAACACCATGACCAAAGGCAAATTGGAGAAGAAAAGGTTCATTTTGTTTATCCAGACAACAATCCCTCACTCGGGGAAATTAGGGCAGGAACCTGGAGTCAGGGACTGAAACAAAGACCATGGAGGAATGCTGCTTATGACTTGCTCCTCCTGGCTTGCTCAGTTTGTTTTCATGCACCACTCACTCACACCCGAAGGGTGTCACTGCTCACAGTGGGCTGAGCCCTCCTCTATCAATCAGCAATCAAGAAAATCACCTCCCACACAGACTTGCTTACAGGCCATCTCTGATGGAGGTGTTTTCTCAATTGAGGGACCTCTTTCCATTTGACTATAGTTTATGTCAAGTTGACAAAGAAACTGTTCAGGATACCAGTACCCAGGAGGTGGAGATGAGAGAATTGTGAGTTCTAGACCAGTTTGAGCAACACTGGAAACCCCAGTTTAAAAAAAATCGGACTTGTAAAAAGACTGGCTAGATAGATGGATAGAGAGAGTGGGAGAGAGGGAGGGGGAGGTGAGAGAAAGAAAGAGAAAGAAAGAAAGAAAGAAAGAAAGAAAGAAAGAAAGAAAGAAAGAAAGAAAGAAAGAAAGAAAGAAAGAAAACCAGGTATAGTGGCACACATCTCTAATGTCAGCACTCAGAAGACAAAAAGCAGAATGATAGGTTTCTATGAGTTCAAAGTCACTCAGGGCTACACAGTGAAACTTTGTCTCAGAAAGAAAGAAATTTGGAATTTGTCTAAAAAGAAGATGGCACATAAAAATGCTAAATGATAAAAAGTGAAGGAAGAGGGAGGAGGAAGAAGAGGAGTGAGGACGGACGGAAGGAAGGAAGGAAGGAAGGAAGGAAGGAAGGAAGGAAGGAAGGAAGGAAGGAAGGGAAGAAAAATGATTTTGCTCTACATTGCAATGTTTCAAGAAGGCTCATGAAGCACCTTATATTGTCAATAATGATGAAATGCTGACACTTGGGAACTTAAGCAAGATGTCAGAATAACAACAGAAGAAACAATAGCAGCTAGGATATAATAGAACAGAAAAATAAAGCCTACTCCTGCTGAAATGAAGGTCACTAGAAAAAAGAAGAAACGAAGTATTCTGCAAGTGTCTTGGCAGAAAGGGAGTAAAACTGGACTAAAAGCAAAGAAGTTTAAAAATTAATAGCAAAATTTTATCAGCCTTAGGAAAAAGACTGAAATTAAAATGTAGTCTGTTAGAACGCAGGAGACACAGCTAATGCAGCATTCAGAAATAAAACAAGGTTCTGAAGTGTTTATATCTCCATAAAAAGAATCAATAAAAATAAGAGAGTAAACAACAAAAGCAACTTAAAAATTAAATAAGGCAAATAAAGTAAGGACAGAGATGAAAAAGCACAGAAGAAACTTAGTAATTTTGAAAACCAAAAACTAATGGTGCAAGAGGCAAAAGTAATTAATAAGAGAAATAAATATAAAAATGAGTAGAATAATTGGGTATAGTAATTGACCATGAAAGTGCAAGATGCAAATGTAAAAATGATAATAAAGAAAATGTGAATAATAGTAAGAGAGTACTCTGATTCTATGCAAATAAAATTGACATATGCAAAATGAATGATTTTCAAGAAAAGTCCAAGTATACTTTATCAGAATTCCCTGCTAAGGATCTTACAGCCAAATCCCACAACCTCTGTCCTTATTTGGATGATAAATTGGAAGAAAATCTGAAAAGTTACCTCATGATGCTGACAAAATCTAATTCCACAGCTATGGGCTGAGAACACTGGTAAGATCTATTGAGAACACTCAGCTCCTGCAGGCCACACTGCCCTTGTCAGGGGCTTCCACTGTAGCCACTCACAACATGCCAGCTCACTGTTTCCAGGTCATGAGTGAAATTTCCCTCTTACTTCAAAATCATCGGGTCTCTTCTTTTGAGAAGAACCTAGTCATGCCTCATTTATGAAGATCAGATTCCCCTCAATAGGGTAATTTTCCTACTGATTAACTCCAAGCTTATAAAAAAAAACCCTTTAATTTCTTTATTAGTATCACACAGGTATAAACTCCATCATACACCAAAGGAAGGAGGTTAAACAGAGACCTCTTTGCCTGAGATGGTAATTTAAACATCGTCTTAGAATTCTTCATACCGCACTGACCAAGAAAATGAAGATAAGAGAAAATCATCAGAAAGCTACCTTCTCCACAAATACAGTACCAGCCTTCATGGCTTCTTTAGAAATTTTTTTTCTAAACCATTAATGGACACAAAGTTATTCAGTTTTTTGAGAGGGCTGTAGGTTTTTTTTGCCTTGGAATTTTGAGAGGCTTTTTTAGCACTAAGCCTCACTATGTAGCCCAGGCTGACCCACCAACCACCATGCTTGCAATCAATGGTTTCTTGTTGATGGTGCTGGTGCTGATGGTGGTCATTCTGGTTGTTGTTATTATAGCTGTTATTATAGCTGTTTTATACTAACCAACCTAGAAATTTTAGACATCTAGTATTCAAGGATTAAAAATAAATCTTCTTTTATCTACCTCGATCATAATCTGAAGCCTTAAACAATAAAGAAAGTGACTAATAAAAAGAATCAAGCAATTTCATTTTACTAATATATAACAATAGAGAAATCTATTGAAAAAGGTAGAGAACATATGTGCAAAAACAAAAATAAGATAAATATAATTTATATTTAAATTTTTATGTATATATATATATATAACATACAACACAGTACATAAGTAATTACACAATTACATATATAACATATAGAAAATTACAAACATAGCTATTGTCGTAAGTGGATATATTCTAAATACATTCCTAAACCCAGTAGATATTACTGAAAGCCTGGAGTATGAAAGATGCCAAGAGTGATACAGTCAAGAAGAATGAAGAGACTCTCTCTCTGCCTCATAGAACTAAGTGTGAAGAAAGACATGTTAAAAATAAATTAGTGAATAAATAAACAAGATTGTTTTGACAATGGTTAAACAATGAGAGGAAAACAGCTGGTTTTTAAAGCAGCCACCCAAAACAGAATAGTTCTCTTGAAATGCAAGATGTTCTTTGTAGGTTTGCATGCACTCTTTTTTTTAAAGTTCAGAAGCATATGAATTTATTATTTATTTTTAGATATTTTCTTTATTTACATGTCATATGATTTCTCCTTTCCCAGTTTCACCTCCACAAAAGAAACAAATGAACAAACAAAAACAACAAAAACAAACCCCTATTGCCTCCCCCTCCCCATCCTGTCACCCCACCCTCTCCCACTTATAGGCCCTGTCATTCCCCTACACTGTGGACACAGAACCTTCACAGGGCCAAGGGCCTCTCCTCCCATTGATGACCGACTTTGCAATCCTCTACTATACACATTGCATGCACTCTAAAGAGAAGGTGGAAGAGGCCACGCTGCACACGGTCCTATCCCATGTGTGCCCTGCCAGACCAACGGCTGACAAGGAAGGGCTTTTAAAAATACACCTGAATCGGCATTAAGGAATTAACACATATGTACAGATTCCAGGATTTATTTTTTAAATACAAACTCCAGGTCTGGATCAGGTAGACAATCAAGAACTCCATCAGGCCCAAACTTTGAAGCTACTGAGGAGAATTTGGTCTACCAGGAAACTCTTGAGAAGTGAATCACTATTTTTCTCAATCCCTTCCATAGGCCAGGACCCCAGGGCAGCTCATCTTGCTTGGTAACTTACTTCACCAACTTCAAATCCCCCCACATCTGCTGTGACTATCGCACTGTCTGCAATATGTGTTTCATGAAGCACAGCACACGTATTTATTAGAAAAACTACAAAATAACAGCACACTCATGCCACGAAGGGAATGGTTTCTTAGGTCTCTGTCTTCATGTTTCCTAACATCTTAAATCTCCCACCCCTAATACACTGGCAACAACAAAACCTACAGTTTTAATTAATATACATTTTCATGCTTTCTCCATAGTTTCTTGAAAATACAAAATTCCCCACTTGGTTCAAAAATAATTGATTTGCCTCTCTAGAAGAGCATCCTTCTTACCTGAAGATATAGCCCACAAAAGGATAGGATGGTGCTTTGTACAAATGGCTGTGCTAGAAATAAATTTAGTCTTATAAAAGGGGCTCATTAGAACTCCTCTTTATGCCAGAGATGATTCTCCAGTATTTTATATACATTTTCATTGCTTTTATGGGACATATAGATTAGACACCGCTCTTTACTTCTGAGTCTACAGAGTACTTCAAAGTCTAGCTGTATTTTGTGTCTAAAACGTGACAGAAGTCTTTTTATAGTCCCTATATACCTCGAGACACACAAGAAAATATCTAGAGTTGTTCCTATGGGTTTTTTTCCCTCAACAATATTTAGACTAGGTGACATAAAAATATCCATTTTAATTCAACATGCCCAGAATTGATCTTCCAAAGAAAATATTAAAATGACTCTATACTCATTCCGAAACTCAAAGATAAACAGAAACAGCTGCTTAATGTCTCAAAAGCCAGTCTGAGATTCATTTCAATTACCCAACAAAAGGTACCTCAGGTGTACCATCGCATTTTCAAGCTGAATTTTACGCCTATTAGAGATAAGCCTTGCAGCAAGCATGAAGTCCTTCCGGTTGTTAGTGCTTTTATGTCTGAGAGCATTTTCCTAATTCCCTGTTTAATTTTATTTTGACTTCTATAGAAGGCTGTAAAGTGAGCACGATGTAACAATTTATATGGCATTTTGCACCTGAAGTAAGGTCAGTGTGAAAAATGTTTTAAAGCAGAGAATTTTTTTCCCTAATATTTTAATTTCTCTGTTGCTCTTTTTCCCCAACCACAAAGGAGAAGGAAGAAAAAAAAAGAAATATAATCTGATCACTCTAATTCCTCTATTCAAATCTATATGAAGGTTATTTCCAAGTTCAAGAAGTATTTGTATAGAGAGTTATTTTTAAAAAATAGAAAATTGAAAGAAAAACTCTTCACAGTGTTCTTAAATCCTTTCACATCCCCCAATGGCAACATTATAGTGATCCCCAAGATCGCGTATACACATGAGCTTTAGCAGTACAAACTATGTCCTCTTCCTCAAAGTCAGCAGTCTTTATGACACCAGGCCCACATAATTTAACCAAGATTCCTGCCTCCTCTCCACACTTTGACAGCATGATAACAGTTCCTCTCTAGGTGGTTCTGTGTCCTGACCTTCTTCTGTGTCACCATGTACCTACACCAGCCCATGTGGTCCTGTGTCCTGACCTTCTCCCAGAGGTCACCGTGTATCCACACCACCTCATTATCTCCACCATCAATCAGTCACATGGTCATCAAACAATACCCTGTGCTCCATTTAGTTCTCATAACTGCCTTATGAAATAATACCAGCTTTCTAGAAGAAGAAAATTACTCGGAGAAGGGTGAGAACTGTCCAATTAAATACCGGCTAACTGAACGGTATCATAATATTACAGCATTGACTGCTCAAGTTAAAGAACATAACTTGCATGTATCACTATGAACCAGTAGAAGGGATTGCAGTTATTTTTCATTTTGGTGAAAAATCCTTATAATGGGCATTGTTAAGTATCACTCAGAACATAAATGAGAGTGACAATATGATGGCTTGGCTGGTAAAGGGGTTTGCTGGAGCCTACATGGAGGAAAGAGAGAACTTGCTCCCTCAATCAAATCACCTCATACACACCATGACACGCACATGCGCACACCTCCACATGGATAAACTAATTAGTATGTATTTATGTAATATACAATTGTGGATATATAATATACTTATGGCTATAAATGTTTATATATAAAAATAGTTACATGCCACGCAGTGGTGGCGCATGCTTTTAATCTCAACACTTGGGAGGCAGAGGCAAGCGGATTTCTAAGTTCGAGGCCAGCCTGGTCTACAGGTTGAGTTCCAGGACAGCCAGGGCTATACAGAGAAACCCTGTCTCAAACTAAAACAAAACAAAAAACACACAAAAAAAATAGTTATATAAATAAATAAGTGTGAAAATTTTAAAAAGGGCTAGTGAGATGACTTAGCCGACAAAGGCACACACCAAGCCTAGGGCCCCAGAACTTGTTCTGAAGGGAACCTTTGGTGCTCTGGACACCCAGAACCTCAAAGACAAAGCTTTTCTGTTTCAATTGCTTGACTTACAAGAAGACAAAAGGCCAATGGGGAAGACAAAGGGTACTGGGAAAGAAACTCACATAAACAAACTGAAAAGGTCAGGAGATTGGTTGAGTCCCTAGAGGCTTGGAGCCACAGATGTTGCAAGGACCTTCTCCCTTTGAGTCTTTCCACGTGGCCTTCTTCTGCCAGCCTTGTTCTCTCCCATAGACTTTTCCCATCCCCCAGACATGGCCACTAAGGGCCCTGGAGCTTTAATAGTCTGATCCACCATCTGAGAGATGGCTCCAGTGGACTAAAACATTGAAGAACTCTGTATTCACTCCCCCTGGCCTGAGGTGTACTCCCACCCCTTCAGTACAAGGATTGACAGCACAGCCCGGGGGCAAAGGAAAACCACATTTGGATAGATCCCTGAAAGAAGTTGTATTTGACACAGAAAACCAGCCTTTCAAAATGTTAAAAGTGTTTTGTTTATCTTTAGCAGATGGTGAATCCAAAAAAATTTAAGTAACAGACATAAAATCCAGAATCATATGGAAAATATGGGGGGTGCTTAACCACTAGTGTATCTTCTAAGCTATAGAATAATGAATTAAGGGAGATGATGAATTAGTGTTTTACCCGAATAAACATTCTTGATACGTGTGCATTTGCGCTGTCCGACCTACGACTTACTATTTTGAATAAGCCAACTTATATTCTCATTTTTTTAATTTCACCCTCACCTCCATCACTGTTTTATCTCACCATATTTGTAAACACTGCTTCTATAAGCAGTGATTCTACAAGCAAAATGTCCTCCTACCACACGGCTACCACTCAGACATCTAGAAGTGCATAAATGCAGGGCGGTTTGGTTAGGGCATTTCAACACACTAATATAGCAAAGTGCTTCTTACTTTAGCCAAGAAATCCTAAGCAGATAGGTCAAGAAATTATAGATTTTTCTCCTGAGAATAAAAGCTACCGTATCCTCACTGATGACATTTTACTGTCCTACATTTATTATATTCTGGTCAACAGATAGAATTTTATAAGTCAGAAAATGTTATAATAGGGACTAGAAAGATGGCTCAGTCACTAAGAACAATACATATCTTGATGAGGACCCGAGTTCAGTAACCAGGACCTACATGGGGCAGCTCCCAACCACCAGTAATTCCAGTTCCGGGAAATCCAATACTCTCTTCTGGCATCTTTCAGTAACTCTATTCTCATGCACAGATCCTAGCACAGACAAACATAAGTCTCATACAATTAAAAATGCAAATAAGGAGGCTGAGAGGAAATAATTCCAGGCAGAAAACCAAAACAGTCCCTAAGGCAGAAGAAACCTGACTTGTGGGGAGAAAGAAAAGAGGGCAAAATGACTTGAACAGAGAGGCAAGAAAAGTGTACCAGGAGAGTAGGAAAAAAGTCAGGCTAGGATTCAAATACCTGGAGAATTATGTCACTGTTACTGTCACTGTTCCCGTGTAGCATATGAGACCTCTGCCCATGCTCGAGGATAATGTCCCCTTGTCTTGACAATGTCGTACTCAGATAAGTTCATATTCCATGGGACCAGCATAATTGTGTGATATTTAATGTTTCATGCATAAATTCCAGGTTTGGGATAATATTGAAAAAATAATTTTAAAAATATGGCAAACATTCAATTATTCATTCAATTTGAAATGGCTTTTTTAAAAAAAGAATTTCTCTGTGTTCATTCATGGGTAAAATAACATTTCTTTAAAATAGCTGTGGTGTCAAGACAAGATGAATTATTATTTTGCAAAACATTTCTCCGAGAATTAGATACTAAACTATATCTTGACATAGATTTATGGTTGGAGATTGTCATCACATAAAGCACCAGGAAATGTGTTTGAAAGTTATAATTCAAGCTGGACATGGTGGTGCACTCCCTTAATCCCCACAGAGGCAGGCAGAGGTCTGTGAGTTCAAGGCCAGTGGTCTACATAGTGATCTTCAGACCAGCAAGGGAGACATAGTGTCTCAATAAACAAACAAGGAAACAAAAAAATCCAGTCAACAGCTGCTGAGGAAGTGTGTGGGATTGTGTCTGCCTCTCTACTGGGGTAGGTACCCTGGCATTGTCTGAATGTGGCCAGGAGGGGACAGGGTAAAGTCCAAAACGGGGAGTTTACAGTGGTTCCTGGTCTCCTCTCTGGGTACCTAGGCACCCACAGCATACTGCCAGAAGAGGGAGGGCTAGAACCGGGAGTCCAATGTCTACCTTTCCTCTCGCAGTGTTGCAGTGTCTGTGTCCCAGACAGGGAGTGGAAAGGCAGAGCCCAGGATGAGCAGAATCTGGTCTGATGAGAAGCGCTCAGAGTCAAGTGTACCAGAGGGGCTAGAGGAGAGAAGCCCTTCTTTAAGAGAGGCTTAGGGGAGGCCCTTTAGTCAAAGGCTCTCCCCGTGGTGATGCTTAATGAAGCAGCTGTCTAAGATAATCCTTTCTTGTTCATACTGGTTTATTCGATGGTAAATATAAACGCGTATACTTTATTAGGGTGAGCCAGGGATTAAATTCCTTTTGCAGGGAGGAATATCCAGGAAGGGAAGCTCATTGGCTGAAGGCTCAGGGCTATCTAGATACTTCATTAGCCCGGTGAAGAACGCCAGGTATTAGTCTCTGTGACTCAGTGCCCACGGTCCTCAGTGGGGTGTCTTGGTTACGGGTTCGAGAGCAGGAAGAGAGCAGACAGGTAGAGAGCGGCTCCTCTGCTAAGGTTCCAGCTGTATGAGATCCCCAGGGTCTAAAGGAACTCAGCTTTGCCAGTTCTTAGGCCTGTCGGGTAATATTGTCCCATGTGCCCTAGTGTGGGGTCACTTTCCTTTGGGGGAAATGGTCACTACTCTGTTTCCCAGGCTCTCAAAACACACTTTATACATGTATGAAATTTTCAAAGAACAAATTAAAAATATTATCTGATTAAACATATGTAATCGCATCTTTCAGAACAAATACAGAATTTGATAAATGTTACAACTGCACTTTTCTTATGAGCCATGCTCCCACAGTGATACCTAAACATCTCCCTACTGTGTCCAAATATGAAAGCTACTACAGAAAGAGGCACAACTGCAGTCTCAAAAAAAAAAAATACAGAAGGAAATAATGAATCCTGGAATTACAGTTCAGTTTGTACAGTACTAGCCTAGCATATACATGAGGCCCTTGTTTTGATCGCCAGCACTGAATGGAGATACATATGTGTAATTCCAACACTTGAGAGATAGAAACAAGATAATCAAATATTCAACATCATCCTCAGCTGTATAGTAAGTTCAAGGCCAGGCTGGTCTACATGGATCCCTATCTATCTATAAATAAATATCGTTGGATAAAAACAAAAATGACTCTATATAAAGACATTTGATGTTGTATAGCTTCATTAAAATGGAGAACCCCCCCCCAAGGTTATCTGAATGAAGCTTAAACTGGAAAGACCTTACAGGAACCTTTGTTGACTAGTTTTTGTATCAACTTGACACAGGTAGGCTCTCTGAGAAGGAGGTCTTTTAATGGAGAAAATGTGTCTATGGATTAGCCTACGGGGAAGTCTATGGGCAATTTTCTTGGTTGATGATTGATGTGGGTGGTCCCAGGTCACTGTGGGTGATGACACCATTGGGCAGGTAGATTGGGGGTGTATAGGAAAACAGGTTGTGCAAGTCATGGAGAGCAAGCCAGTGAGTAGCACTCCCCAGTGACCTGTGTCTCAGTTCCTCCCTCAAGGCCCTGCCTCTCTGAGTTCCTGTCCTGACTTCCCTCTGTGATGGAGTGTGCCCTCAAGAGCTGTAAGCTCTAATAAACCCTTCTCTCCAGAAGTTGCTTTGGTCATGGGGGTTTGTCACAGCAACAGGAACCCTAAGTCATCTAGGGCTCTAAGAAAGAAGCTTAAATAAAACTGAAATTAAAGGAATCATATGCAACCACTTGGCAAATGCCTTTTGAGTACATATTATATGTTGCAACCTTTATGAGCCACTAGATATAATAATGGATAATATAGACATGAGTTTATAGTCAGTGAGGGAAAACAAACACTAAGCAAATCGTGTTGGACATTGCAAATGAATTACTTAGTCGTGATTATCCTAAATGTTCTCCCCATTGGATTGGAGGCGCCGCAGATTCAGAACTTGGCACGTGCCACACATTATAGAACCATCTGTGGAAGATGTCTGTTACATAGTAAGACTCACTCACTATTTATTGACTCAACTACAATGTTCCTTTTAATCCAAGAGGCATACATGTCAAGAACCTCAGTGGATGCCTGAAAACACAGACAACACAGATCTCTGCATACACTATATTCTCTCCCATGCAGATATATCTGATAAGATTTAGTTTATAAATTTAGACATAGTATGAGATTTGCAACAATAACAACTACTGCAGTGTAATCTTCTAAGAAGTGTGAATGTTCTATCACCTATCTATATCTATATCTTTATATCTATATCTCTACTGAATAGTTTGATATTTTTAGACTGCTGTTGATGGTAGAGAATAAAAACCTTGGAGAAAGGATGAAGATTGCAGCAGATTACGAAAAGAAGGAGTACGTGACAAATTGAGAGTAGAAATAGGAGTCTTAACCAAATACAGGTGCTTAGTTATGACATGTAAGCTAAGCCTGGAAAATAAATAAGAGCTAGGCAAATAATGTGGAAAGCAAACAACAGAGAAAGAGAGCAGAATTTTCATTGGGTAGCAAACCTCTGTGACGAGTTAAAAATGACTCTGGCCAGGGAGAAGGACATAGTCATTAGAAACAAATAAAAAGGTTGTGTTGTTATCCTGGAAGCAATTGGAAAACACTGGCAGGTTATAAAGAAGGCATCTGTTTTAGTTAGGGTTTTATTGCTGTGATGAGGAATCTTGACCACAATAACTCTGATAAAGGAAAACATTTAATTTGTTTACAAATTTGTTACACTGGCTAACGGTGTCAGAGGTTTAGTCCACTATCATCGTGTGGATGAAGGGAAGCATGGCAGCATGCAGGCAGACATGATGCTGGACCGGAAGCTGAGAGTTTTATATCTTTACAAGGCAGCAAAGGAGACTGTCTTAACACTGGGCGTAGCTTGAGCCTATATCTGAGACCTCAAAGCCTGCCGCCACAGTGACACACTCCTCCAACAAGGCCACATCTCCTTATAATGACACGCCCCATGGGCCGAGCATTCATACACTTGAGTCTAAGGGGGTCATGCCTATTCAAACCACCACAGCATAGGATGCTCATATTTATGATTTTAAAGAATCATGGTGATAATAATACAGAAAAATAAATCTCTAGATGCTATTGCTTTCTTAACATCGAATTCAGCATAAAAAAAAAAAGAATCTGGACAAGAAAATTAGAATTTAACTTTATAGTAAAGTTGACCAACTTCTGAGAGGAAGAATTTTAAAAGGCTGAGGTTAGTTCACTGAGAAAAGGCATGAATGCTGGTTCATTTGGTTCTTTTAATCTTACATGTTGACTTACCATATAGCTATTAATGTGTTATACATGCCAGTGTGATGCATAACATCTTAGAGTGCAAGGCAAAAGATACTTGGCAAATGAAGTTAAGGTTATTAAACACTTCAACCACAGTGGCCACAGCCTAATTAGTGAGGATCACTTATGCTGAGATGAAATATTCATAGATCAAAAGCTGAAATAACTCCTGGAAGCTGAGAGTGGGTGCTAGTCAGTAGCCAGAAACAAAAAGAAGTCCTACAAGTAACTTCTGTCAACGTTTTAAATAAGCTTGGAAGCGGAGGCATCCACAGAGGCTCCAGGTAAGAGCTTGGCCCAGCAGACATCTAGCCTTCAGTCTTGTGGAACCCACGATAGAGAGCTCTGTTGAACTCACAGGGACTTAGAACTCTAGAGAAAGATGAAAAAAAATTACTGGTTATTTTAAGGCATAGTCCACCATGACCAGTCACACACAACAACAACAACAACAAAAATGAAGCACTAATCCTTAAAATCTAAGTGATAGTACTGTTTAAAAACAATCATAATACTGGTTCTACATGTATGTTAAGGATGGCTCCTATCTTTAAAAGGAATGAGCTTTAGTTTATTTGGGCAGCTACAACAAAGTATACCTGACTGAGGGGCTTTTAAATCACAGAATTTATCTGTAAGAGTCTATAGGCTGCAGGCATCTGAGGTCAGGGTGCTGAGACACTGAAGGTCCAGCAAGGGCTATCTGCCAGGTCGCCTGTGGCCACCACCTTATCCTTTTGGAGCAACAACAGAGGATAGAAGTACCTAGAGTTCTTTTGTTATGCAAGGTCACTAATATCACCCATGAGACCTTCCCTTTTAATTATCTCTCTGGAGTCCTAAGTCTTAACGGGGATGTGGGGGTTGCACCATATGAATTGGGGTTCAGAGACGTAAACACTCAGTTGAGAGCAACAGGCTTTGATGATTGATTTAGATATGTGATCTGGAAGCTCTTACGTAGTCAGATTCTCACCGTGAGTAGCCCTGAATCCCCTCTATCACCTTTTAAGTGTTAGGACCCTCTGAGCCAAAAACAGAAATTAAGACCAGAAAAATGGACATTACCTCCAGACTTGGCTCCCATGGTTTGTCCTCTTTTACCACCATCCCTTAATGCTTCAGGAAAGACTGGCCACTTCTATAAACTAATGGTAGCATTACAGATAAGCAGAAGCCTGTGATGGAAAATTACTGACTCCTAGCAACAGATGGCCTGATGGAAAGAGAGCCTCTTAGTCCTGACCCTTGCTTAGTTTTCACTAATCAGAAGTGGCATTTGACTGTACTCAAGACATTATTCACCCTTCATCCATCCCCCTTCATCTTTTGACTAATTACTTTCCATGTTTCCTTTAAAATGCAAACATAATCAATGAAATAACCTCTCAAATAATTACATTTCAAGCTACCACACTTCACTAAGCACATCTGAAGAATATGAGAAATATATAATAGGGAGAGCAGCTACTGCAGGCAGGCCCTAATCTTCATAGCTTAATATCCCTAAGATGTCTCCATCGCTCCTGTTACAGGTTCTGTTCAGGCTTGAAGAAGGATGCGAGTCTCCATCCAGGTGTTCCGGAACTCATATTCTGTCATTTAATGACTACACCAACTTCTGTAGTCCCAAGTCTTGTTCTTTATTCTCTGAAGAAGAATTTGGAAAGAAATCCACTCATAATTTCCTTGTTCTTGAGGGCTTATGTGTATACACATGCTTATTACCTGTGTGCCCATGCATGTGTTGAGGTATACATTTGTATGTGTATATATATTCCACAGGTCAGCACTGGATGTCTTCCTATATTGCTCCTCACATGAATGTTGAGGGTGTCTCACAGGGTATCTCACTGAGCATGGACTTGCCGATTTGTCTAGACTAGCTGTCCAAAAAGATAAAAGACATCTATACATATAAATAAACATATACATATATAGCTTGCTAGATAGAAAGAAGATAGATCAATGATAAATATAGATAGGTGATAGATAGATAGATTAGATAGATAGATAGATAGATAGATAGATAGATAGATAGATAGATAGATAGATAGATAGATAGATAAAACATTAATACCTCTCCAGCAATGGGATTAGAGGTATAGGCTTAGATAGATAGATCATCTATTTCTCTCCATCAATTAGAGGTGTATGCCTGGAAGTTTTACATGGATTATGCAGGACTGAATTCAAGTCCCCTTCCTTGTATAGAGTTATAAGCAATTTACCAAATAAGCCATCTCCTCAGCCCAACTCAAAATGTCTTTGTACCAGATGTGGTGCACAATCCTTTCCACTGACATCCCACCAGAAAGAAATAGTCGTGTGTCCTCACCCAAATACATAGGAATTTTGACCTGCCCATGTCCCTAGAAAGAAATCCGCATGGAAATTGGTGAATCTTAGCACTGGGTCTTTCACAACATGGTAAGATGAAACCAAGGGCTGATCCATAAATTTTGGTTGTCTATGTTAGCCATTGCCTTTATTGTGTATTTGAAGATATGTATTTCTAGCCACTGTTGCTTCATAGCAATATACTCAGAAATTAACCAGCAAAAAAAAATTTAATTAAGTTAGTAGATTCTTTGTGATCAAAATTCAAATCAGGCACAAAGGAGTGCTCTTGGATTGGCTCCATGAGAGTCAACTCAAGAACTCATGCTACAATCATTTAAAGGATTCTCATTCACATGTTGGTCAGTTGATGCCAGGTGATGTCATTAGTGAAAACCTCAGCTGAGGTTGGTGACCACAGGCTTCACATGGAGTCTCGCATGGCCTCCACTTCTTCAGAATATGGTGCCACCAGGGAATCAGATTTCTGATGTCGCAGCTCAGCGTGCCAGAAAAAAGACAAAGTAGAGCAGCTGAAGCTATGCTGTTGCTCAGGACACAGCCTCAGTCATTTCTGCTGCAGTCCCCTGGATTAAGAATTTACAAGCTGACTCAAATTCAAGGATAAAGGACCTAAATCTGCATCTCACTAGGAGAATGCCAAGCCACGGGTAAAGGACCATATGGAGTGAAAGATAATATGGTGTCTAGTTTTAGAAATTATAGTCTCCCACATGCATTACCTTAAATTCATTGAATTTCCCTATGTGAAATGTTTTGTACTTTGTAGAAGAATGATCAGCAAACCATGACCTCATACCTGTTTTTATGAATAAACTTTTCTTGAAATACAGCCATACCTATTCCTCAGCAGAGTTGCATAGCTGCAGATGAGACCATATGTTCTGAAGAGGCAGCAGTATTAATTTTACCAAACCTGGGAGTTTGCAAACTCTCTAGATAGAATATTGATTACAGATGTGGTGCTAGACTAGACCACCAGATTTCAAATGTCCTTTTGGAGACAGGGTTTCACATCTCCTAAGAAATTCTGATTCTCCTTTTCCTACCTCTTAAGTGCTGGGTTTATAAGGCTGCACAACCATACCTACTTTATACAGAGCTGAGTATTACGCCCATGACTTTAAGCATACTTGGCAAGTGCTTCCAACTGAGCTCTGATCTCGGCTCTAGTTATGTGGTTTAGAACATACCCTAGGCATCTCTAGACTGCCATTTTCCAACCAGTGGCACTGTGGAAATAGTGAATTCTTCCATTTGAGTTGTGAGCACTAAGTGAAATAACACATTACAGGGGTGCAATAGGGAAATAAATACTAATTTCTATCCTCAGAATTAGCTTTAAAAATCAGCAGCACCAACTGACAGTTGGGCTATATGCTTGTCTCCAAAATCTTACCCCCTACAGTTTTTACTATATCTAGTGATACAATAAGCCCATTTCACCTTTATCCATATTATTAGAAATTTCTTCCTACAGCTGGGTTTTAATCTATCTCTCATAGCTTGACACCATCAATCCTGGTAATATTTCCTTGAAGTTCTTTAAAAACATCTCTTCTAGCTCTTCAGTTTTTTAAAATATATGACAAGGCTCCTTTGAATTTTAGCTGCTCTTAACTACGTATATTCTGATCTTTCTATCCTTTCTTTTGAGACCACTCTTACCCTTGGGGCAATTCTCTTCAAAAGTCTTTTTCCCAGAAATCAACAAAATGTCTCAGAACTGCACACAGAGCCCAGGTTGAGCCCTAAATACTCCATATTCTTCTGTTGACCCAGATCTTCCTGACTTCCCCTGCTCTGGCAGGGTTTATTGATTTATCATTGTCACTGTTTGTTTTGGTTTGGTTCTCTTTCTTAAATGCTACAGCAGCTAGTTACATTTACCCTTTTATGTTTAATTTTATACAACCATAGTCTCTTCAGATTCTTCCAGATATTGAAACTATCATCTCAAACATTCACTGTCCCTGCCAGACTTATACTACCACACATATTTCCAGTGTCATAGTCCAAGTCACTCCTAAATATGCCATCAAGTTGAAGTTAATACTATAAGTGGTCTGAATGCAAGTAAAGCAGCTGGGTACCATTTTAAAAATTGTACTGGCTCCCCTTGGGCCTGACTCCCTATTCAACCAGTCTTGTGTAAGGTGTCATTCCTTTAAGAGAAGTTGAAATAAAATATGCATATACATGTAAATTTGAAATTATCTCTATATCTCTTCAAATATTACACTTCTAAACAGGCTATAGGCACATATCAGTCAAGGGTCTATAGAGACAAAAAACCAAGGAAAGAGAAAGATTTAAGCAATAGGTCACATGGCTGTAGAGACTTGGTAATGCCAAGCTCTTCAAGGTTAGCTGGCAATCTGGAGATCCGGACATTTTTTAGTTAAAATCCAAAGTCTACTTACAGAACTTCTCTTGCTCAGCAGAAACTGGTCTTCAGTTTCTTTTGCTTTCTTTTTTTGTTGTTGTTGGTTTTGTTTGTTTGTTTGTTTTGTTTTGTTTTGTTTTTGCTTTCTTTATAGGTCAGGACTGAGTGTTTGGTTTGGGTTGTGGTTTTGTTTTGTTTTCAGTAAGCTCAGATTAGATTAAGTTGTTTGCTTTGTTTGATTTTGACTTTTGAGATTTTTTTGTTAATTTTTGAGATTATATTTTAATTAAGATATTTCTTCCTTCTCTTTCTTCCCTCTAAATTCTCCCATCCCCAATCTCCTTCATGTTAGCTGTATTATGTTTTGAGGCTGTTTGGCACTGAACAAACTCAGGCTGATCTTCCCAAAGGAGGGCCATCTCTTCCACTTTTCAACTTTACTCAGTCTCCTGTGGTTTTTTGTGTAGGATTGAAGCATCCTGGAATTTTTTCCCAGGCGGTTTGGTGTGTTGGATGATGTCCCTCTTGTTCAGCCCATGTCTGAGCGGTCATGTTGGTGAGGCATTACAGGTACAACTTCTGATGTTACTAAGAGACATAATCTCACAGAAATGTCCCAGATGCTCTAGCTCTCACAATATTTCTATACACATCTTCTATAATATTCCCTGTGCTTTGTAAATGAATCCATTGATCCTGGGCTCTG
>JADRCC010477710.1:0-13040 GCA_019843855.1 Hylomyscus alleni
AAGACTACTGCTTCAAATTGTCTAAGTTATATGATCAGCTTCTTTCATTCTTGGCTCCCCCCAAATCAATGGCTGTAACTACATCTTGTAGAATTACAAAGGTCACATAGCATTTACATTGTGGGTGCTATTAATATCACTAGCTACTTTTCTAGCAGAATGGAGTTTCTGTTGTTCCTTTTATCTCATCATGACTAAGAAGGTAATTTTGATTGGCAGGAGGCACAGATAGAATTACAACAGAGAACTTACAACTCTCCGGGTTGTCCTGGATAATACTAAGATCAGTTTTCATTAAAGAGCAATTTGTCAATTGAAAGTGAGCTTTATAAGCCTCCATAGTGCATATGAGTAAATAATGAAGTAGCTTTCATCACACACTCCTGCAATTTCATGAAAACTGGGACATGTGTAAATATATAGAACTGCTGTGCTGCAAAGCTGCTTTAGAACCCCACTTTGTTTACCATTCCCTTCACTTTTATCCTCAACTTTTGCCACTTTTAAGTAATATCAGGCATATCAATCTGCAATTTTACATTACTGTTTTGTATTAACCATTTATTGATGTAGTTTTAAGCCAAGTGCATGTGTCAGAGTGAAAATATACAGGCACATGACAACTTGCAGGAACCAGTTATCTCTTCCTACCGTGTGGGCTCTGGGAATTCATCTCAGATCTTCATGTTGTTCTGCAATTGCAAGTACCTACTGTGATATCTCATCAGCCACATATTAGTGTGTTTGAGAAATTATCCCATTCATTACCTACTTAACGTGTCCAAGCTGGTGTTTGATAGCATCCATATACATCACAGTGAACTGATTTCTTCTGATTCTCCACAACGGAATTAGAGTACACTCTACTAACTTACTGCTACTATGTTTACTTTTTAAAATAAAATAATGCAATCCTGGTTAAGCAAACAGTCCCTACTCATCAATAAAAATTATACATTTCAGACAGATTGTTCAAGTACAGTTATTTGAAATGACTTATTCAGTTTTAGACTTGTCTACTGTTCTCAGAACCTTACCATAGCTTCCTCATAGAGTCATTGATTAATTTTATCCTTTGAGAATCTCATATATTATATTATTAACATTTTCTTTCCTGTCTTCTAACTTCTATAATCTACCTCATTCTCTTTCTATCTCTCAAAAAGGAAAGAAACAGAAAGAGACAGAGAGAGAGAGAGAGAGAGAGAGAGAGAGAGAGAGAGAGAACAGAATATGGTCAATATATTGACCTTTGGCAATCTCATGCATGCTGTCATGTTCTCTGTGAGTTACTATATGCATCTATCATTTCAGGTCAGGAAAATTTTGTTTCCTTAAAACTGTTAACTCCTTCTCTTTCTCATATTATTTCTACCTCTTCTACTTCTTTATAGATTCCTGAGCCTTGAGGGGGCAGGCTTAATAAAGACAAATTAAGAACTGAGCACATCAAAATCTCTCATTCTATGCATGTTATTCATTTTGGTTCTCTGTGTTAATTACCATCTAATGAAGAAGAACCTTCTCTGATGAGGTGAGCAGTGCCCTTTTCTAAGGTTATAACAATATCACAGAAAGTCAAATACGGCTATATTCATTTACCAAACTAATATTAGTCGGTTTTTCCCCTTAGGCTCAATCCTATACAGTTTCATGATTTTTGGCCTTATTAAGTATATCCAGTATGGGTTCCCTCTCAAGGACTGAAAATTTCATTTATTTTTAATATATTGCTCTTCTAACACTTTCCTAACATTATGGACTGAACATAAGTAGCAAGCAGGACTCATAGCAGGATGAGACTGGTGATTACTTTTCTCCTCTAGTAGCTTGTACAGCACCTTTCAGTACTATGAATGCCAGACAGCAGGAACGAGGATTCCAATTGAGTACTATGTATATTGCACTAGGTTTTATGACATTGGTAGGCAGTGTCTTCAACAGTAGGATCTCACCATCAAGTAGTGAGAAATAGCTGATAGCATCACCAAGAGCCTCTAAGCGTTTGGAAGGACAGTGATTCTTTATGGCCAATGAATCAAAAACAACAAAAAAATTGCAACCCATCCCTGCTGCTGTGGGTTTTCTTTCATAGCATAGCTTATCTCTTTGGTGTTTGTCTACCTCATTATGTAGTAACTTCATCTTGTTTCTTTTATCTGTGTATGAATTTATGAAGCTTCTATAGTAGTAGATTACCATATGATGTTCAAAACATTTTTAGCCTGCTCTTCTCTTTACATTCCCTCCTCTACCCTGCCTCTTATACCTCTATCTTGTAATCCTTTTGTTCTAAACTCCTCTTTATCCTGAAATAAGATTATATTCTATTTCACCTTCTGAAGATTCCCTCCTACTTCATTGCTCCTTACTAGCTAACTAACTACCTAACTAGTATGTGGTTATATATCACACATTATTTGTCCTTACCTCACTCGGGCTCTATGTTTTTAGCTCTGTCCATTTAACTGCAAATGCAGGAGCTGCAATGTAGTTGTGTCCTTAGGGGCTCAGTTCCCTATAATCATTTTTTAATCTATTTTACTTATTTTTATTTTATGTGCATTGACATTTTTTCTGTATGGTGTCTGTGTACAGCTGTAAGATCTTGTAGTTACATATAGTTGTGAACTGCCTTGTGTGTGGTGGAATTTGAACCTGGGTCCTCTGGAAATGCTCTTATCCACTCAACCATTTTTATTGTGTCTAGTTATGATCTTCTAAGATAGTATCCATCTGCTATAAAAAATGCTTTGTTGATTATGGGTGATAACTACATTTATCTGTGTTTATAAGGATAAGCTCTAGAGTATAGTAAAGAATTATGCCAGTCCATTTTATACCAGGGGAAATTGGGAAAAGAGATATCATATGATATATAAATAAAGAAAATATCTGATAAAAATGTTATGGAAAAAAATTGCAAAGCTTCAGCAGCTGGACAGTGGTGGCACATGCCTCATATTCCAGCACTTGGAAGCAGATGCAGGCAGATTTCTGAGTTCAAAGCCAGCCTGGTCTACAAAGTGAGTACAAAGACAGCCAGGGCTACACAGAGAAACCCTGTCTCAAAAAACCAAACCAAACCAAAACAAAAAAAAAATTGCAAAGCTTCTGCAAAGCAAAGGACACTGTCAATAGACAAAAACAGCAACCAACAGATTGGGAAAAGATCTTTACCAACCCAACATGCAATAGAGGGCTATTATCCAATATATACAAGGAACTCAAGACGTTAGACTCCAAAGAACCAACTAGCCCTATTAAAAATGGGGTACAGAACTAAACAAATTATTCTCAGCTGAGTAATTCCGAATAGCTGAGAAGCATCTAAAGACATGTTTTTAGTTCATAAGCAAGGTTGGTTGTCCTATCTGCACAGGCTATACTTGATCACACACAGGCAGGAAGTGCATCAGCATGTAAACTTGCTCAATTGAACAAAAGAGTGACATACCTTGTGTCTTTAGTCTTTATGAGCACCTTCCAATCTTAATTCAGCTCTATTCTCTGGGAAAATAGGCACTGACTACTGTCCATTGTCCTGGTGAGTAAGGAAGTCTTGCTTTAATGGGATAATTGTGGACTTAGTCTTTTAATTTTCATGTTTATTAGGGATGGGAATTAGGATATAGGATGAACTAATATAATTCTATTTTAATTAAAAATGTACTAAAAATAAAGTGAGAGTCATAAAAGTTTATTTTTAAATTGAAAAATAAAAGAATTGCAATGTACCTCAAAAACTTGTACTGTACTAAATGCTGATATCCCTCATTTTCACAACAAAGCTTGAGGATGGGATTCATTTCCTAGTAGAATTTATTATGAGAAGGTTTCATTGTCATTGAAAACTGAAGAAAAATTGATGGTGTGCATTGCCTGATCATTGGTAGAGACATAGGAAATAGTTTGAGTTCAGTGAAGTGCCTCAGTTTGTTTTTCTGATTCTTTGATGAAATATAATTTATAAAATAAAACTTCCAAAAAGCAACTTAGAGATAAAAGGCTTTATTGTGCTTACAAGTTACAGTTCTTCATCAAGGAAAGGCAAGACGGGAACTTATAGCAGAAACCCTTGAGAAATATTGTTTCCTGGCTGACTCCCAGGTTCAATTTCAGCTACCTTTCTTATACAATAAGCTCACCTTCCCGGAGACTGGATGCCCTACATCCAGTTCCATTTCAATTAGCAGTCAAAAGCATGAGCCACAGACAGACTACAGGCCAATACAAAGGAGAGAATTTCTCAATTGAATCTTTTTATTCCCAGGAAAGTCAAATTATCAACCAACTTTAGCCATCACAGAATTTAAAAAAAAAATATTACCAGGCCAGACCAGAAGAATAGGTTTATTGGATTGTTTGTTTTATAAGAATTCCACAAGAATTATAGTTGGATCATCCTAAGCACTCAACAAACAAATTTAAAGAAATAGTGAAATGGCTAGCTTGTGAAATTCTTACACACTGTAGACAGAATTTTATTTTGTAGAACTATAGTAAATATTTTCTACATTATTCCACATAAAAAGAACCTTTTTAAGAAGATTAATTAGATTCTTCTTTATGCAGTGTATTGTATTACCCATAGTCTTAAGGGAAGGAGTTCAATTAGCAGATAATTGCTATAGCCTTAGGAAGATCCGATGGTAGCTTTGATTAAAGCAGAAGAGGGTGAATCTGGAAGGAGTACAGGACATTTATTTAAAACTTCAGAAAAGAAAATGGTCAAGGTTTGATAAATGGCTGGAAGAGGGGTGTGCAGGAAGAACAACAGATAAAGTTCAACAGAATCATCCATAATTGAACAATTGTTCTGATGAGACTAATGGAAGTAGAAGTTCAGGAGTTTAATACAATTAGTGTTCTTGCATTGTTGGTACTGTGTTCATAAGGAAAAAATAATGAGGAAATTAATAAAGATAATAGATTTGAGGAGTTAACTGGTATATTTATACAGGAAGAGTAGCTAGAAATATATTTTGAAAGTGAGGTCAGGAAAGCAAAATGGCTTGTGGGAAAGTCTTCCTTTAGTATGAAATTAATATATTTTCATATTGCTTTGAGTCTTAATGCTTTGCCCCAAAATATGTATCAACATTATAACTCAGGTTTATCTTTGGAATTTATTTTGTTAATGTTAGTATAAAAAACAAATATGAAGTAGTAGCATCACTACATAGACATTTAGTAAGATAGCTCTTGTATCTAAACGTTTAAGAAGAGGATAACAAAGAATACATATGAACATGTATAATCAAGTTTTCAAAACTTTAAAAAATATTGTAGATATTTTGTCTCATTTCGCTTTATTAAGGCTTTTGGATTATCTTTTTCATCTTACTGGTCTTTTGCTGGTAAATTTCAGTTTTTGTTTTTATGAATTTTGGATAGGTATTGTTTATGTGTCCTTTTTTTGATTGTCTATATTAATTTTTATTTTCTTATTTTACTTTAAACTCCAGATTTTATCCCCTTCCTGGTCTACCCTATGACTGATACACTCTTATCCCGATCTCTGTCCCCTGTCTCCACGAGGATGTCCCAATCCCCCATTCCCACCCCACCAGAGCTCTAACCTAAACCCTCTGGGACCTCCAGTCTCTTGAGGGTTAGTTGTATCATGTCTGAATAAACCAGACCAGCAGTTCTCTGCTGTATATGTGTTGGGGCCCTCATATCAACTGGTGTATGCCACCTGGTTGGTGTTCCAGTATCTGAGAGATCTCGAGGGTCCACATTAATTGAGACTGATGGTCCTCCTACAGGGTCGCCCTCCTCCTCAGATTCTTTCAGCCTTTCCCTAATTCAACCACAGGGGTCAGCAGCTGTTGTCATTGGTTGGGTGCAAATATCTGTATCTGACTCTTTCAGCTGTTTGTTGGGTCTTTCAGAGGGCAGTCATGATAGGTCCCTTTAAAGACAGAAAAAAACCCATGGAATTGGTTAGGTAGGAAGGTGAGGGGAGGAGCTGGGAAAGAGGTGGGAAAGGAAAAGGAGACTCTTTGGACAATAAAAGTGATAGTGGAATAAAAATAATGAGAACAAAACTCAAACAGGGATGACTGCTCTGGGAGGACTTTTCAGAGGATGTGTGATGACTGAGGTAATTTTTATGTGTTTGTACAGAGCTCATGTTTCTTCTGAGATGGAAACTAAGGGTTTTTTGCTTTGTTTCGTTTTGTTGTTGACTTGGAAAGAGAAGATAATGGATATGTGTACAATGCATCAGTTTTTTTTTTAAATTGAAAACATGAGTGAAAAAGGTATCACAACTAAATCTGCATCATGAGAACCTATCAGCGTTGAGTCTTCTGTCTTTCAGAGTAGGCAATGAAGAGAATTTTCAATGGGGAACTTTGTAACATAAGTTTTTAATTTTTACAACAACACATCTTATTGAGTTGAGTTTATGATATAAATAATTATTTAAGCATTACTTATTCTATGTTATAATGGTTTAATATACTTTTTATTTTTCTTGTTTTATAATTGTGTTGATAAAATATGTTATAATAATCAACTGTTTGTATGAACTATTTTATTTATTTATTTTGATAACTAACTTAATTTTAGTTCTTTAGCAATATGAAGAATCTCTTATAGTTAAAAACTAACATTTGTAGTTAGAATATTAAGAAGATTATATGATAGAACTCTTTAAATGGAGTTTAAAGCAAGACAGTACTAAAGACACTAAAGAAAAATTTTGTGCTAATATAGTATACTATACTATATGTAATATAATACATACATATACTATAATATAAAATTCTCTTTTGATTATATACTAACATGACCTTAATTCACATTAAGTTTTCTATAAAAAATCATAATACATATTAAAGAAGATTGCACCTAAGGATTCTACACCCAAAGTGCATTTGTTGTTAGAATTATTACAATATTTCTATAAGTGATAAGGAATTAGGGTTTTTTTATGGAGCTATCTGTAATTTAAATACACAGGGACTCCTAATACAGATATGACCAAAGTATGAAAGTAGGTATTCTGAGTTATGTTCCTTCAAATATCTATGCTGTTTGGCTTCTAGGATGCACTATGCAACTGTGTATATATGCCAACAATATTTGGCAAATGCTTTTTAGAGCTATAGAACTAGAATGCTTGCTACAAGCAATGACTAACAAATTCTATCTACTACTAAACTTCATCTGTTTTCAGTAAAGAACTGGAGCTTGGGAAAGAACATTGAAGAATGAGTTACTCTCTTCGCTATTCCAAAGAGCTCATGCATAGATTTTCTCTGTTTCTTCAGGGAGGAAAGAGACTATATGATCTTAAATTTAGATTTAGTGAAACAAAATGTTTAATTTTAAATTTAACATATGACTATACTTCTAATTCTTTATTCCAGATGCTAATAGGTATATCATTTTATTATTTTTATTGTTTTATTATAATGTAGTTGAAAATAAAACAATTATAAGACAATATACAAAAATTAAAATTAAATGGTGAATAGAACTCTAATATAGCTACTGCATATTTCTTGGTTTCTAAAGTACTTTTCAGTATTCTATGGCTGTTTTTAGATAATCTGTAGGGAAGAACTGTCTGGGATGAGTGGTTTTCACTTTGGTTTACATAACACGTCAGGTGAATCTCTACTCAGTGCAATTTCTGCTTCAAATAATTATATAAAATTAAGTTGCTATTAATGTCTTGCTACTACTAGAGCTTTAAAACCCCCTTGTACAGAATCAAAATTATTTGACTTCTTTCCTTTCATATGTCCAGTACATAAGTCTATAGCTGTGAATCATATTTTATCACTGAAGTATTTCTAAACTCATTCTATTCATACTTCTTTTCCTAAGTCAATGCTTGTCTGACCTATATTCTCACATTGAATTGAGCAATCATTTTCTAATAGGCTTCAAGAAGATATATTCTTCCAAGTCCAGTTTCCCAAATTTTCACCTCAAAGCTCTGCTCTAGAGTTATGTCATATCACCTCTTGTTTGAAACTATTTTCAATGCCTAACAAATTTAAAATAGAAACTACAAAGATACTTTTAAATATGCTGTGAAGGAGTCTCCTCCTCTTATGCCTAAACACCCAGCAAATGGTTTCCCATCCTTGATCAATCTCCAAACATGGTATGTTTTTCCTTGTAATTCCATATAGTTAGATATTGCACTATAATGGAAAATGAGTATTGATTAGCAAAGCAATACTTCTATAGAAAATCCTCCTATATTCTGGGGAATAGAAAATAGAAACAAAAGTGAAAATCCTCCTTCTCTTCCAGAAATGTTTGGTTTTTCTAAGAGCTTTATAGACATAAAAGTCAAAGTATACTTGTTTGAGTTAAGTTAATCTTATTTTTTTAATAAAAAAGTTATTGAAAGTTATTGAAAGCTAGATAATAAATGTTATATATTAAAGGCTTTAAGAATGAGAAAAAAATAATTCAACAGAAGAAACTGGAATACCATTAGAATAAAGTACAACTTCATAGATGAGCAAACTGGAATGTAAAGTCATTATTTCAAGTTGGAATTTTTGTTAAGAAATAAAAATATAGTGTGTTGGGGGTGTTTCACGGTGGGCTCATGACAAGGTGTCCACTGAAAAGCCATGTCACTTAACAAATATGTTATTAAGGAGGTTTATTTGGAGGGAAGAGAGGGGAGTGAGGGCCTGGATAAAAGGGTAGTGACAGACAGATGGGAGCAGAGCCATAAGTACAGAGAAGGAGGGACAGATAGAAGGACAGAAAGGTGGAGAGAGAAAGCTGGCATGAACATGTGAAAACAGACAGAGAGAAAAAGAGAGAACATAGTAGAAAGCAATTCTTTTATCCCTACCAGCGCCTGGAGGTGGCAGGTAATCGTGGCAGATAAGGATGTAAGCCAGTGTTAGGTTCCTGGGAGGAGCCTAGAAGAATTTCCTATGAAATAAAACATTCAAAAAGAAGAAGTAATGTGAAGATTGACCAACATATGGTCAAGTAAGGCAACAGTTTCTTTTTGAAGAATGATACCTTCACCAATGTGCACATATCAACATTCCCAAAGGAGAACCAAGAAATATCAGCTCTTCAAGAGATTCTATTAGGCAGATGCTGGCAGCTAACCATTGGACTGCACACAACGTCCCCAAGGGAGGAGTTAGAGAAATGACTGGAAGAGCTGAAGGGCTTTGCAACCCCATAGGAAGAACAACAATATCAACCAGTCAGACAACCAGAGTTTCCAGGGACTAAACTACCAAAGAGTACACATGGAGGGACCCATGACTCCAGCTGCATATGTAGCACAGGATGGTCTTGCTGGGCATCAATGGAAGGAGAGGCCCTTTTGTGCTGTGAAGTCTTGATGACCCAGTATAAGGGAATGTCAGGGTGGGGAGGCAGGAGTGGGTAGGTGGGTGGGGAACACCCACATAGAAGTAGGGGAAGGGAGGATGGGATAGGGGGTTTCCGGAGGGCAAACCTGGAAAGGGAATAAAATTTGAAATGTAAATAAATAAAATATTAAATAAAAAGAAGAAGAAATGTGAAGATTGACAAACATATGGTCAAGTATGGCCAACATAAACTGTAAAATTTAGTAACCATCCTCTCTATATTTTTCTTTTTAGTTATGGAATTTGGGTTGAGAAAGTAGCTTAATAGTTAAATACTTGTTGCTACATTGTTATTTCATACAGTGTAACAAGGCCTGGAATTAGATCTACATAACTGATAAACAAACAAACATTGAAGGAGTTAATATTTCTATAATTTAATTCACTTTAAAATAAATCCAGAAAACAACACAAATGTCTTGTCTTTCATTTTAATCCTGGTAGTTTTTGAAGTACCATGTGAAAAAACTATGTCAGGAATTGAACTGAACCAGACTAGAATCCTCCAGATTCTAATCCAAAGACTATTGGGTAGTTATCCTGCATATGATTCCAAATAAACTTCGAAGAATGAAGATGCTTCATAAAAATACAGAGAATGTTCATGTGACTTCCATGCATTAAGGATATAGTATATTCTGCTGGAGCCATGAGTCCCCACATGTGTACTCTTTGGTTGATGGTTTAGTCCCTGGGAGCTCTGAGGGTACTAGTTAGTTCATATTGTTGTTTGTCCTAAGGGGCTACAAACCCTTCAGCTCTTTAGGTCCTTTCTCTAGCTCCTTCATTGGGGACCCTGTGCTCAGTCCAATGGATGACTGTGACCCTCTACTTGTGGATTGGTCAGGCACTGTCAGAGCCTCTCAGGAGACAGTTTTATCAGGCTCCTGTCAGCCAGTTCTAGCTGGCATCCACAATAGTGTCTGGATTTGATAATTGAATATAGGAAGGATTCCCAGGTGGAGCAGTCTCTGGATTGTTCTTCCTTCAGTCTCTGCTACAAAGTTTGTCTCTACAACTCCCTCCATGAGTATTTTATTCCCCCTTTTAAGAAGGAATGAAATATCCACACTTTGGTCTAATGACTCCAGCAGCATATGTGTAGAAGAGGATGGCCTAGTCAGTCATCAAGGGCAGGAGAGGCCCTTGGCCCTGGGAAGGTTCTATGCCCCAGTATAGGGGAATGACCAGGCCAGGAAGTGGAAGAGGGTGGGTTGGTGAACAAGGGGATGGGGAAGGGACCAGGGTTTTTCCTCTCTCTTTTTTTTGAAGGGGAAACTTGGAAGGGAGATATTATATGACATGTAAATAAAGAAAATATGCAATAAAAATTTGGTTTAAATTTTTTTTTATAAATTTTAAAGAATATGACAAAAAAGTTACTATAGGTATTGAAGAGGGGGTCTCTGGGAGGAGTTGGGGTACAAAAGGCAAACAAGAATGTGATTTAATTCTATTTGCTTAAAATGTTTTTAAATGTTAACAAATTCAGATAAATTTAAAATCATGTATCTTTTCTCATCATAATTCAATGAAAAGGATATAGTATATTATTATTGACACTTAGGTTGATATTATTAGAGTAACTGCTGTACACAAATTATAAAGTCCAAAGTCTTCCTTTACAGCTGAGAAGGCAGGAGGCAGATGGAAAGGAAAAATGGGAGGGGAAGCTACTGCTCACTAAGAATGTACATTTGCACTGCTAGTGTAAATCCATACCAAGGAAAATATTTATAACCAGATAACATAATTTGTGTTTCAATTGCCAGCTGACCATCAGCAATTGCAAACAGGCTGGGATGAGAAATTACTCTATCACCCAGCAATTCTTCCACTTTGGCCCTTGGAATTTATCTCCAACCACAAATTTTTATATTACTTTGATTTATTTTCTAGCTTCCAGAGGCAAGTGCCTCACTGGAAAATGCTGTGTGAGACTGACATAGAGTGTGACCTACAACATAGGATAACTTATTCAGGAACTTCATGGTTCATTTTAACTGGGAAGCACCAGCAATCATGGGGAAAACCTAGGACCCATTTAGTATTGATTTGCTGAAATAAGAAGTGAAAGATATGGAGTACAGTTCATTCAATACATGTAATTTGTACGATTATGACAAGTTAAGGCTGCTAAGGTCAAAGTTTTGAGTAGTGGGTAAATTTCTACCTCTCTCTTTTTAATAATGTACAAATTTCATGGCAGTTTTATGTTCATACAATAAGAGAAAATTAATAACATTTTCTTAATATTCTGGTTCCTTAATTGTATATTCATGCCCCATATACCAATGTTTACATACAAAATAGTGTATTGGTGATGAACTTGTGCAAAGTCCATAATCCACTTATGTTTATCCTATGCAGAGTACTTGTGTGGATTTGACATTTCTCTTTTCTTCCTCTTTTCATCCCCCTAGTCATTGTTTCTTATAATATCGAATTAATTATTTGTTCTGTGGTTAAAAAAAAAGTAGTTGAAAAATATATGGTCGAGATAAAGTATTCACTTTGAGCTGTACAATTGCACGTAATTGGTGGTATGAATACGAAATGCCCGCCCCCCCCAGACATGTATTTGGCCACTTGTTCCGCTGTTGATCATACGTTTGGGAAAGTTATGAAACCATGAGGAGGTGAAGCCTAGCTGACTTTCTAGGGGTCATCTCTGATACTAAATGATTTCTATACTCCCAGTGGCTCTCTCTGCTTCATGTTTCAAGATGAAGATAAGAATCTCTCGACTTGCTCCTCAGGCACACATGGCCCCCACAACATTATGGATACTAGTTCGGAAACTAGAAATCCAAACACATTTCTTGTTCTCTAACTTCCTATTTTGTTTGTTCCTTTTGCTTTTCAAGCTGATACAGTTAGGGCTACCTGGGAAGAGGAATATCAGTTAGTAAAATACCTCCACTAGATTATCTTTATCTCACCCGTACAGGCCCAATTCTGTTCACGTTATCCTGGCTGGTTTAACAAAGCAGGATGAGAAAGGCATGGAGACCAGGCTAGTAAGCTAGGTTGTGTTTCTCTATGGTTTCTGTTTCATGTCTGCCTCTAGGTCGCCTTCCTTGAATTTCTGCTAGGGATTCTTTCAGTAATGGGTGATGATTGAAATGAATAAGTCAAATAAATCCTTTCCTTCCCAAGTTGCTATGGATCAAGGTGGTTTTTCATAGGCATAGAAGGAAAATTATGATACTTGCTTTGGTCATACTTTTCCATTACAACAACAAAAATATCAAATATAACAGCAAACTCTGAAAAATATATTTAACATAGTTTATGAATTATAAATGTAACATAGTTAAAATGGTTAGTTATTATAACTTACCTGCTGTGTTTTAATTAATTTTAAGTTTCTTTTTAATTTTATGTGTATGAATGCTTATTTATTGTATATATACTAGATGTATGTCTGGTAGCCATGGAGACAATAAGAGGATATCAGGCTCCCAGGAATAAGATTCAGCCATCTATGAAGCATTATGGTTATGTTGAGAATTGAATCAGTACCTTGAAAGACCAACACATGTTAGTAAGTACTAGACAGCTCTGAATTCACAATAACTCTCATATATATATATAATATATATACACACACACAATATACTCATATATATATCAGTATATATGAGTATATATATATGC
>JADRCC010477725.1:0-15860 GCA_019843855.1 Hylomyscus alleni
GAAGTAGAGGGAGCTGGATGAGGTATGAACAATATATATTATATAAGGGTGTGGAACTTAGAATAAAAATATTAGTTTGTTGTTGTTGTTGTTGTTTTATTTTGTTTTGTTTGCTGAGCTGTGTTGATGCCTCCTTCCCTGGAAGCCCTCATTTAGGAGGTCTCAGATGAAGGAGTTGCCTTCCTCCTCCAAAAGCAACAGAAGGCAGTGGATGGAGCCATGCAGGGAGGAGAGACTCAAAGAGACAAAACCAAAACCCTCTCCTCAGGTAGACAGGCCTTCTGAACGGGAGAGCAGAGACTTCTGGAGTGAGTGATGCTGTCAGCCCTTATTAACGAAGCCATGGCAGGGGAAGAGGTTAGACCTGATGCCAACGAAAACTCTCACTGGTTTTTCCAAAAAGCCTGTAGAGCTTTTCTGATGAAGGAGCTGAGGGTTGGGACCCAAAGGTGGACAGATACATCGGTTTATAGCTATGAGTCTCCTACCAACTGCACAGACATTGGTCTCTCTCACACAGTCACACCACACTTCCTTCTGGGCTAAAGATGAGCCAGGTGGATGGGACACCAACCTGGTCCTGCACTCAGACCAGGATCTGTTCCATGGATTCAAACGTACTTGAAACGGTATCTGGCAGGTCGCACACTCTGAGCCTCAGGCAACTCTACAGCCTCTGCAGTGCCAGGGTAGAAGGTGACTGTGTAGTGGTGGTGTCCTGGGCAGCATATTCACTGCCAAGACATCTCCGAAGACAGCCCTGGCCAGAACACACTCAGGGTATGGAGCCAAGCTGGGCTGGATTGGAATCTTGGTTTCGGACAATTAATCGACAATTGTGGCACGCTGCCCCATTTCTGGATTCCTCCTTTTCTTTATCTGGGCAGTGGAGACCACAGGACTTACCTCACAGCCTCCAGGTTAAATAAAAACGGCTTGGCCTCAAGAAGTTACAAGCTGAACATCCCTTACCCAACATTCTTAGTTCAGAGCTATTTCAGACGTCAAATGCTTTAGACTCAGGATGCTCAACTTGAACCTGCAAATGCCTTTCCATCCCCGCCTCCTCTGGTCTCCTCCACATGCCCTCACGGCAGAGCACGTAAAGTCCACTTTCCAGCCTTGGGCTTTGATGAGGAGGCTGGAAGCAACCTGGGGATGTGTGAGTGCTGGGGACCAGGAGGGATTTTACCTACCAGAGGTAGGTGGTTCTCCAGACTTCCCTCAAACCCTGCTCTGAGCTACAAAGGGGCACTTTGGCATCTGGTGGGAGCAAGACCCACTCTTGCCGGTGACTTTCCTCAGAGGTCCAGCCCAGGGAAGACACTTCCCATCGAAGTGTAGGCAGCATCACCTCTCAGAATAGATGTAGACTTGTTGAGAAGCTCATTGTGACATTCAAATACAGCTTAGACCACCATGGAGAGGAATTCCGTTCAATTTCAATGGGGGATTATCCATTTCAGGGTGGCCTGTGGATATCTGTGGGAGCTTGTCTGATTGCCTTAACTGATTTGAAAAGACACAGCCTGAAAGTAGGCAGTACCAATCACTAGCTGGGGGTCCTAGACTGTGTAAGAGTAGAGAGAGCTAGCTGAGCACTGAGTATGCATGCGTGCATTCATTCTCTCTGCTCTTGACTAAGCTGGCCGAGCACTAAGCATGCAGGCCTCTCTGCTCTCTGCCGCCTATGCCTTGAGTTCCCGAAATGATGGACAGTACCCTGGAATTCTAAACTGAATAAACTTTCTTCCCCAAGTTGCTTTTTACAAGATTTTTTTTAAACACAGCCACAGAAACAAAACCGGCAAAAATGCTTAGAGCAGTGCTCGCCTCAAATATGGTCAGAGCACAGTGTACATTAGCTCTGTCCCCTTGGCTTCCAGGCAGTCTGAGCAGGTTGAATATCTCACTCTGAGACTGCATGAACACCATACACATCTATGAACGTCTACAGGTGAAAGAGCCAAAAATACTTGAGAACAATTTTCTGGGTCCTCTCTGGATCCTGATAGCCACAATGAGAACCTAACTATTAAATCTAGGATTTCCAAGTTCCCAATTCCTACCCCCAAGAAATACTGTAGAGAAAAATGGGGCTTGAGCCTGCTGTTCATCGCCCCAGCTCTCAGTCCCTCTCCATCCTCCTACTCCAAGCACACAAAGAAAACACTCAGAAACAATAATGGAATGAGTCTTGTTTTAAGAGGCACTTAAGTGAATTAAAATCAATATGCAGGCAAGCGTGTCACGGGAGCTGGCGTCCGGAATGTTTTACTGGTAGAATCCTCTGTTTTAGAAGATACTGATCTCTATAGGACAGGAAGGTCACGAGGACGTGTCTCTGCCCTGCAACGTGTTCTAGGATGTGAGCCCATTCCCTGGAGTCTGACATCAAGTGGCTGTCTCCATGGGTGAGGTGCAGAGAGAAGATGGAGGGTGGGTGTTTGTGTGTTGTCTGTTCCTCACTACCTTAGGTTGAGGTCCTGCCCTACTTTGACTCTGTCACTTTGACAAATACGGCAACCAAAAGCAACTTAGAGAAAGAAAGAGTTTATTTGCCTTTCATTTCCAGGTCATAGGCCATCATTGGGAGAAGTCAGGACAGGGAGTCTAGCAGGAGCTTTAAGCAGAAACCAGGGGGATGCTTCTTGCTGGCTCACTCCTAGGCTCTAGCTTCTTTATACAGCCCCGAACCAGCTGCCTAGGGAATGGTGCAGCCCACAGTGGGCCAGATCCTCCTCCAGCAATTAACAGTCAAGACAACTAACCCCACACAGGTATACCCGCAGGCTATTCCAGCTAGGCGATTCTCAGCGGATGATTTTACACTTTCCTCTCCGCTGTGCCAAGCTGACAAAGCTCACTAGGACAGTTCTCTACAATGGAGTCCTGACCAAAAATATCAAGTAATGATGATTTCCTAAGGAGTAGGAAATGGAGGGGAATGAGGAAGTAAGGGTTTGAGACAAGGGAACGTAAGTAAGTGTTCTCCTGAAGGAATTCCCAAGCATGGCAATCTCTTGTGCCCCCAGGCAAAGATGGTTCTAGAAACCAAGGGTGATCCTCAGACACACTGATGCTGGCAGGATGCATTGTAAGACCCACGAGTACATGATGAACTGTGGCAGCCTGGATAGCATCCTTCTTCCCACAGCCTGTTCTTAGAGAGTTGTGTGGTCAGACCTGCCATCTGGAGCAGGACCAGAAAACCAAACCAAACCAACAAAAAACCCCAGCATTGAAGACGCAAGATGCTAGAAAACACTTAGAAAATGGAGAAAAATAGGAATGAATGAAATTGTCCAGAGTGGGAAAGACACCGAGAAAATGCCAGTCATTCAAGACCTCTGCAGCATCAGCATCAGGACATAACAGCCCCATCCACTCAGCTCACCACAGCCACTGAGGCAGCTCCTCACATGCTCAAGTCTACCATGTTACAAGCAACACAAACACTCTGTGCCTTAGACCAGCTCAGAACCATGTAGCGGGGCCTTTTTTCTCCCAAAGGACCAGAAAAAGTCATTCAGTTTTACACAGATCGCTAGGAAGATAGAATTTGAAAGCTGGTCATTTAAATAGCCTAAAGCAATCCTTATTATGTATATGGGCCAGTCCTTCCAAACAGCTGGCTGCTTAACCAAAAGCAGAAGACCAGGATGAGCCTGGGAATCAGGGCCTAGCTCCCAGGCATGCTAACACAAGCATTTGACTAAATTTGTAGATTTTTTTTTCTTTTTAGTACTTTTTAAAAAGTGTAATGAATGTTTTGCCAGCTTGTATCTATCCGTATGTAACATATACAAGCCTGGTACCCAAGGAGGCCAGAAAAGGGCATCGGATGCCCTGGACCTGGAGTTCAGACTTCAGTTATAAGCCACCATGTGAATACTAAGAAGTGAACCCAGGCCCTCTGCAAGAGCTGCCAAGTGCTCTTAACCACTGAGCCATCTCGTCTGTCCTGTTAGTTGGTATTTCTTAGCTCAGTGCTCCTGCAGAAGAGTCTTTCCATTGCTCTAATAATGCATCAATCACTGAAGTTCTTGGCCTCGGGCACACCCTGAAATATGGCCCATGTTCCCTTCTCTGCCCTATGGGAAACGTTTGAAAGCATAATCCTTGATTGGTATATGGTTCAGTGTTGAACCAGTTGCCAAGAAAATGGCCCTGTGTCTGTGTTACTTCCAGATAGCTCTGGAAGTCCCCTCTAGAGCTGCATGATGCTGTTAGGAAGTGGTAGACTCCTTAGGAGATAGAACTTGGTAAAAGGATGTTAGATAACTGGGGACCTGCCCTTGAAGGTGATGTTGAGATCTGGACCCCTTCGTCATTCCCATCTCCTTGACACTGTGAGGTAAACACAGTGACCCATTCCACATACAAGGCATACTGAGAAGTCATGCCTCACCACAGGCTAGCTGATCATGAGCTGAAACCATGAGACAAAGCCATTTCTACTTTCATGTTGGGTTTCCTGTGTGTTTGTCACAGTGACAAAGCTGAATAGATCACAGGTTTAAATGCCGGAAGAGTACTAAGGAGAGGCCTACATCTGTGAACCTCCAATTCTGACCCATGAGATAGATCACAATAACATCTTCCAATAAATCCATAACGGTGCAAATCCTATGCTAGCCACAGGGTCCTGGGCACAGCCCTTGCATCTACCAGGTGAAGCTCTGCATGACAGCCCTCTGCTACACAGTGCAGCTTATACGTGCTGACTGTGGTTCTTGCCGTTCTCGATGGTACTGGCCTGCACATTCAAATGGTGGGCTACTCTCCACCATGACATGAGTGTCTGTATGACTCTGGTAGACTAGCACATCCAGTTTTGGATCCTAGCATCTTAAAGAACTTACAAATTTCATGGTTCATGACAAAGAAAGATAAAATTACAGTAGTAATGCTGAAGAGTAAGGTTTACAGAGTGGAGTAGGGAGGCCTGGTGCTTTTCTTATAAAGAGTTACTGATCCCATCTTGTGTGCAGATTGCCGAAATACTTAGAGAGTAAGCACTCTTTATTCTTAGAACCAGTTGTTCCTCCTCCCTTCTGCCAGGCCAGGTATCCTCCTTAGAGTCAACAACAACCAGATTACCAAGGCATGTGGCCCAATAAAGGGCATTGTGGATATGCTATGGATAATTATTCTTAAACAAGAAATTAAACAAAGACATGTAAGAATAGAAAACTTACCTGTTTCATATATAAGAATTAGCTTACCACAGCTGTTTTCTGCTGTAGCAACATAAAAGAAATTGGGTAGATAGATGGGTGGATGAATGGGCATATTTCTCTGGAATAACCAGGAGCCCTGAGATTAGAGTTCAGATGATGGAGGATTGATAGATAGATGCTGGATGGATGGCTAGATAGGTGGGTGGATGGATGGGTAGAGGGATGGATGATGGATTGATGGATGGATAGATATATGACAGATGGATAGATAGATGGATGAATGGATGGATGGGCATATTTCTCTGGAGTAACCAGGAGCCCTGAGATTATAGTTCAGTTCTCTGAGTTGCCTACAGCAATATTCTCTGAATGCACCCAAGTTCACCTGACTCCCTGCCATCAGGGCACGGTGTGCAGGGAACTTGTTACCCAAGGCCTCGTCTGAGGACTCATGGTCTGGGATGACCATCATTGCACAGGGACAGAGTTTAGTTACCTGCCAACAAAGGTTCTAGTGTTCCTCTTCTAGTGTTAGCATACGTACTAACCTCCCAGTTGACAGTTGCTGCATTAGCCTTGAGAGCAGGAGTCTCATGGATGACTCCTTCCCATAGATTACACTCACACTCAGGAGTCTTCCTTAAAAGTCTTGTGTTGAGCTGGTGTTGAGAAATCTGGAGATTCAGAGGGCATAGGCAGGAGAGTCTGAGATCAGGTCTAGCCTTGGCTACATAGTGAGACCTTTCCTGAGGAAACAAAAATCCTGCACTAGAGAAGAGGGCCTGAGGTCCACTGGAGAACCTTAACTTTGTCTAACTTTCCAAGGTTCTTAACTTGAGAGCCTATAAGAACAATGCAGGGAGCTTTCTACCAATGCATACCCAGGCTGCCTGCTTTGGTTTAGTGGGGTCACACAGGCACTTCCATGTGGTTAACAAATCTCTCTGGGGACCACCACCGCCACCATCTTCCCCGTAGCCTCAAATAGATTTAGGGAGGCACTACTGTCTGGTGAGTCACTGCTCTCCACCAGGGCCTGGGGCTTGGTGAGGGCAGCTTGTGCTTAGTTTCTTCATCTTGTCCTCAGGCAGGATCTGTGCACAACTGAGTCCACTCCTGGCTAGGAATCAGTGAGAGGCGTTCAGGTTCGTCACCTCTGAACGCTGCTAAGCAAAAGGAAAGCAAAGTGCTCAGAGGCCGCAAGCGGGGTGGGAGAGACGAATCCCACGGCTTGTGTGCCCCACCTTCCACTCTGCATCTCTTCCCAGCGAGAAGCCGAAGCCACTGCATCCCCCTTGTGCTTACCTGTTCCGCACATCTCTTGTAAATGGAGCGATGAATGTGACGTGGACCCAGTGACTGGGTCCTTTCACTTTACCTTTGAATTTTGAATTTCAGTTACACCTATGCTGTGATATGCATCAGCACTTTCTCAAGGTTGAGTGCTATCCCATCCCATGAAAACTCCATGCTTTGTCTACCCTTTGATCATCTGGTAGAGCCTAGGCTGTCTCCTTCTATGTTAAAAGCTGTTAATGCTGTTCCCTTAAAGGCAGGCAACCCTTCTCAGCCATCAGTCATGGGACCCTCCTCCGTTCTGTGCTTGGCATTTGTAGGCATTTGCTGAAAGAGCAATGAGTGAGTTTGTGAGTGAATGAATGAATGAATGATGCTTCGATAGACGCAAAGACAGAGCATAAGGCAATGGAGGGGGACAAGACACCATGTGTGTATTTCCTGTCACATATGCCAGAGCCTAAGTCTCACCAACAAAATGTTCAAATGAGAAGTCTCTCCTCACGCCCTTGCTATGCCCTGTATCAGATCCATGGGGCCGGGGTTGTATCAGGACACAGGAGTTTACATTTAAAGAGACAGAGCAGAGAGGCAGATCTGAGTCAGACATTTGGCGTCCATATTCCCCCCGCAGCCCTCCAGCACCTGATAGAATGCCTTTGCTCTCCAGGTTCCTTCTCGTAAATTCAGAAGTAAGAGGAAATCAAAGTCCTTAGACAATGAAGTTTATACACTGCCTGGCATGTTAGTGAGCCATTGCTGGGCAGAGCTCATCTATGAAACCCACCCACATCCTTCAGTCCTGGTTGGGACACCAGGGTTGGGGGGGGGGGGTCATCTCAGGCAGGTGCTGTGACTTCATCCTGCAGGTGATAAAATCCAGGCTTCCAGAAAGGATAGTTTATTTATATGATGACACACATAGCTGTTGCATATCTGAACCAACAAAGCCTACCCGTGAAGGCCAAACCACACAGGCCTACGTGTGTTACACCAACAGGAATTTCTCAGGCCCCGTCAGGAGAACAGACCTCTCAGCTGACTTGTCATTGAAGAGAGCAGCTGGTGTCTTCTGTAGGAGTAACCCCTCTTTCTGTTGAGCCAGCTTGCTAGGGGCTGTGCTTGCCTCTGGCTCCTCTGTTAATTAGGAAGTTTGGGCTGAAACACCTCCAAAAACCCCCACCAAAGGATGCTAAGAAAAGGATCTTAGAGGGAACACCAAACCGATAGCCAGACAGGGAGACCTGAGGGTCATTTTCAGTTTGGCAAACACATGTTAAAACTAGGAAATGCAAAGTCAAAACTCCAAGTTCAACCTGACTCTTAGAGTAATCCCACCGTGCACACACACTCTGTTTCCAAAGACTGCTACGTTGGTGGCCGAGTAAGACCCTTCTCGAAGTCTAAAATCAAACCTCCTGTGAATGAGAGGGAAGAGGCCAAAGGCCAGAGAGGCTCACTGGCTCCATTGTCTGAGCTTCCAAACACCCCCACGTTGTTACAGAGTCTGGAACCTGGCTCTGCTGGCTGTGTGCCCAGAACTGGGGCAGCCAAGGTATGTCTGAGAAAGACGGCTTCTTCAAGGCAAGCATCCTTCATGCCAGGCAGGCCAGCACAGGGAGCTGCTGTTTGTGATCCCCTCACACGTGGCTTCCACAAGCCAAGCCTGCTCACTCAATAAATGCAAAGTCAGGAGCTCTTGAGTAGAGCGTGTGTGTGTGTGTGTGTGTGTGTGTGTGTGTGTGTGTGTATACACTACAATGCTTCCGGCCGTTGTGTTGTGGTCTTATTGTTGTTTGTTTGTTTGATGTTAATTGGTGGTTTCCTATCTTGAGCATAATGTGTATTGTTATGAAATTTCAATTGGATCACAATTCCCTGTGATCTCCAGAGAGGAACCTTGCCAGTTTCCCTTGCTAGCTCAGGAAAAGTGAGGCTGGGAGAACGGCCAGTGAGTGGGTCGGCCTCAAGACCAGTCCAAGATCTCATAGTCAAAATATTTTCAAAAGATTTTGTTGGGACTTTGCTTGCAAAATAAATAAGAAACTGGTGAAACTAGGTTGGCTTTATGCTGCATTTAAAACCATTTGGTATTTTTATTATGACTTTCAAAGATCCCGAGGTAAAAGCTTGATGGTGTGATTAGCCTCTTTAAAACAGCACTGCTGGGGCCACAGAGATGGCTCAGGGGTTAAGAGCACTTGTTGCTCATTCAGAGGACCAGGGTTCAAGTACCAGTACCCACTTGGCAGCTCTCAACCATGTGTAACTCCAGTCCTAAGATATCTGATGTACTTTTCTGGCCTCTGAGGGTACCAGGCATGCACACGGTGCACATACATACATGTAGGTAAAATATACCCACACATAAAAATAACAAAATAAATAAATCTGTTTTAAAATAAAATATAATAACATAGCTCTGATTAATAAAATAGGAAACAGCATATTGGGCAAATAGCTACTGAGTGGGAGCTTTCTTAATATATGATGCCCCGAATTTCCACCTTTTTAAAGTTTGTGTGTGTGTGTGTTGTGTACCATGGTGTGTGTGTGTGTGTGTGTGTGTGTGTGTGTGTGTATACATATGCATACATGCCATGGTACACATGTGAATGTCAGAGGACAGCCTGTAGTAGTCAGCTCTGTCCTTCCACCAAGTGGGTTCTGGGGATTAAACTCTTGGTTGTCAGGCTTGGCAGCAAGCACCTTTACCCACTGAACCATCCTACCAGTCCAGTCTTCTTTGCCTGGAATACATGAGACCCGGTTTCAAAACACATTTCTATAGTCAGAGAATCAGGGAAGAAAGAACGAATAAATGACCATTCATCCAGGTCCCATGACACAAGTCTCCTCAGAGACCATGCATTCAGTAGAGTGTAGTCTCCCGTGCAAGTCCAAATCCAGATAAGTTAATGATGGTTAAATCACCTCCAGTTCTGGCCTCTGCAGCTGTCTCTGGGAACCCTGGGAAAGTGGGCAGGCAGAGAAGAGTGGAGAGCTGGTCTCAGAGCTCCAGCCCACCACAGCTGGGGATGACTAAACTGTTCCCGAGGACCCTCCCACACTCTGTCCTCCATGCAGTCCCACCATCTGTTGACATTTTCCGTTTCAGGAGGAGATGGGCATTTCCTGTGAGCTGCTGGAATCGGACTTCCTCAAGTGCAGTGTGGGCTTTCCTTTCATGAGGTCAAAGTCTAAGGTAAGGCCCTTGGCCAAGATGGCTGCTTCCTAGACTGTAGTACCCCCGGTTCTTCCCATCAGTCACTTATTGCTACACACACACACACACACACACACACGCACAACACACACACACACATGCACACACACATACATATGCACACACATACATACAAACACACGCACACACACATATATACACACATACACATACATATGCACTTGCAAGAATATACACACACAAATATGCACACACTCACAAGTATACACATACATGCATATACGCCATGTACACTCACATATGCACACACATGCATGCACAAACACAAATATGTATACACTCACACATACGCACACACATGTACACACAAATATGCACACACACCATACACACACATGCACACTCACACACATTTGCACATACATGCATACACACATACCACTTCATGTACATTTTTTGAGTAGCAGACAACATTGAAAACATTTTCATTGAAAAACCCATGCCCTTTCTTGAACATACTACTCTGCTGTAAAAGTCTAATCCATGTGACAAATCAAACTGAAAGTGCGTCTGGTTGTCTCTCCTAGTGAATGTGAGTTTCACCAACATGTACCAACTCGGAAGATGTCATAAGTCAATAGAATAATGACTATCGGAATATTGATTTCCTGCTTCTACTGCAGAGGCCATAAGCATAAATAACCATATAGTATTATTTTTAAAATCCCATGTATAGATGTCAAGACCATAAGCAATACTAAACTCAGAGGTAAGGGAATGGAGAGGAGGGTAGAAAACCCAGCAAGTTACACGAGGGCTGAGCTCCCCCTACCTGTGGCCCCCTCATACTCTCCTGTCCTCAAATCCTGGGGTCATCAGGTGCCGGGATATCTGCTCAGCCAGGGGACTACACTTCAGTCTCTCTCTGATTGGCAGTGGGCTGCTGTCACTCACTTCCAGCTCTCACTTCGATTGGCAGTGACCTGTGTCCTCACCTCATGTCAGTCTTTAGTAAGGTTGACTTAACTGAGCTGGGACAAGACCCTTGACTGGTCCATTCCTCATAAACCAAGTTCCTCTGCAGCAGAGATTTCTGCCTGGAAGGAAGGAATCTGTGCCCATCATAGATAATGGTTTGATTTAAGGATCTGTGCCCATTACTCTCATGTAGCATTCAGTTTCATAGAGTTCGACATCTCAAAAAAAAGCATGCAATTGCCTAGAATTTATTTGAGTGGAAACCAAATAATTGAGATGCAATCCATAATCTTCCAGCATTTGCTGGAATTAAAGACCATCTTGTAAACATCACAGCTGCTGAGAAATGTAAACTTGGCAAAGGCTGGGAAGGTGGTGGAACTGGGTCAGAGATGCCTGGCTTTGCAGTTTCAATGTGCCGCTCTCTCCAAGACTTCCTGTGGCTGAAAAGGATGATGTGCACCTCCGTGGGGTGGGGAGAGTTCTGCTGAGGCAGCCCCCTGCCGCCCGAAAATCAGATATACTTGCTACGCAGATGAGTTTCCAGAGGTTATAAACTGCAAACCATCCTAGAAAACACAGTTTAAAAAGTGTAGAATGTTTGTGGGTGCCAAATGTGCTTTCTTTCTTTCTCCCTAGTATGAATTCAGTGTCATCTTTGATACAAGCCACCTGTCTGGGGAAGAGGAGATTCTCAGCTTCATTGTGACTGCTCAGAGGTAAGAAGGCCTTAAACAGACTTTTTTTTTTTTCCAAAAATAAAACTCGTTTTGGGGTGGAAAAGTACATGACCTGGGCGTCCCTGGGATGTAGAGGGTTTGGAAATGGCTACTCAGTGATAAATTCCCCATAGCACTGGGCAGGATCCAATCTCTGAGGATGCTCATTACATTCTGCTGGCTACTGTGACCAAGTAAGAAAGCTCCAGGGAGCAGAGATTCGTGCTGGCTCGCGGATAAAGGGATACAGTCCACCAGGGCTGGGAACTCAGGGGAGGAGGCTGCTCCGGGCAGCAGCCAGATGGTTGTTCACAGCTAAGTGCTCCAGCGATCAGAGAGCTGGGAATAAAGACAGGCGCCTGCACAGTGGTAGTAACCTCACAGACAGGCCCAGAGGTGTCTTCTGGGTGATCATATGTCTACTCAAGCTTAGATCAAATCCAGTTAGAACTGGTATCCCTGGTCACCACTTCTAATGAAGCCTGGGAGGCCTGAGGATCAGCTTGTCATGGGGAAGACTGCGACTGAGGGAAGCAGGCCTGATGAGGTGGCACTCTGGTCACATAATTAACTGGTCAGTCCCTGCTCACATTCACACACACACACACACACACACACACTCACACACTCAAACACACATACTCACACAAACTCAAACACATACATACTCATTCACACACACTCTCAAACACACAATACTCATACATATTCAAACACGCATATACACACATACATACTTAGACTCAAACACAATACACACACACATTCTACACACACACATTCAGACATACACACTCACACACATACACACACTCAAACACAATACACACACATACTCACACACATACATACTCATTCAGACACACACACACACACTCACACACATACATACACACACTCAAACGTAGTACACATACACACACACATTCAAACACAATACACACACATATATACATACACATTCAGACACACACACACATACACTCACACACACATACACACACTCAAACACAAAAATACACATACATAAACACACACTCAAATGCAGTATGAATACTCACACACATGCACACACACTCAAATACAATATACACATACAAACACACTTAGACACACATATACACACTCACACACACATAGACACTCAAACACAGTATACACACATTTAGACACACACCCTCACACATACACACACACACACACACACACACACTTTAAGATTTTAAAGTTTCTAGTTGAAAACATGTTGCAATGACAGTCCAGAGTCCCATGTGCCATTTACTCAGTCAAGACTGACATCTGGACTTATGGATTTCACCTCTTTTTCTAGATTTTCTTTTCTTGATCATCTGAAAATAATATGTAGAAAGCATTCCCCTAAACCCATAAATGCTCCCTGGGAATCCCCAAGAGCAAAGCCACATGTTACTGTCCAACTCGGGAACTTCAGCCTTGGTGCATCTGACCCACAGCCTGTAGCCCAGTTACTTGTCTCAGCGGTGTCTTCCCAGACATTGTCCATGGATTAGTCCCGTAGTCAAGAGCGGAGAGGAAGGCCGGCACGCGTGCTCCCTTGCTAGGCTGTGTTCATCTGGACTCCTCCACTCCTACACAGTTCAGAACCTCCTGCCTGAGGAATGCTGACGCCCTGGGTGGGCTAAGGCTTCACACACTACTTTAAGACACGCCCCTACACACACATTCACAGGCCAACGTGATGTAGATTATCCCTTACTGAGGCCATTCCAGGTGATCCTAGGTTGTCTAGTGTCTAAACTTAAAGCTGACAAGCACACTGACACAATGTAACAGCTCAATACATCACGAGATTGCGGCATTGACTACAGGGAGGCAGATACCCACCGAAGTTCCAGCCTGACTGCTGTTTCTTAGAGCCATAGAAAACAAAGCCGGGCGGTGGTGGCGCACGCCTTTAATCCCAGCATTGGGAGGCAGAGGCAGGTGGATTTCTGAGTTCGAGGCCAGCCTGGTCTACAAAGTGAGCTCCAGAACAGTCAGGGCTATACAGAGAAACCCTGTCTCGAAAAACCAAAAAAAGAAAAAAAAAGAAAAAGAAAACAAAGCATTGCTGGACAGACCCAGCATTATGCTGTCTGTCCTTCAACACCTAGCCCAGGAAATGGTCATGAAAAGGAACAGGACATGGAAAGGATTTCCTTGTCAAAAGAAAATGATACAACCTGCCTCTAGCCCCACTCACAGAGAGAACAGAGAGCAGGGGTCAGAAGCACATCGGGGAAAGCTTCCTGTCCTCTTAGAATGACATGCCCACCAGCTAGGGCTGTGCTGGGCACAGTGGAAACACCTGCGAGCTTTGAAATCTGCTGATGCCTCATGCAACCCCACCCACTCCTGGATTTGTATCTAGTTGGTCTGGAGTAAGAACTGAACATTGAAGTTTAGAGAAAGACTCAATGATTCTTTTTTTTTTTTTTTTTGGTTATTTTATTGATTTACATTTCAAATGTTATCCCCCTTCCCAGTTTCCCCTCGGAAAATCCACTATCCCACCTCCCCCTGTTTTTATGAGGGTGTTTCCCCACTCACTCACTCACTAGCACCTCACCATCATCGCATTCCCCTACTTGGGGGCATCGAGCCTTCACAGGAACAAGGGCCTCTCCTCCAATTGATACCAGAGAAGGCCAGCCTCTGCTACATATGCAGTTGGAGCTATGGGTCCCTCCATGTGTATTCTTTGGTTGGTGGTTTAGTTCCTGGGACCTCTGGGGTTCTGGATGGTTGATGTTGTTGTTCTTCCTATGGGGCTGCAAACTCCTTCAGCTCCTTCAGTCCTTCTCCTAACTCCTCCATTGGACTCAATGATTCTAATTAATGTACAAGTCCTGGATTCTCCCAAGTATGCCACTGCTCAATAAACACCTGTGAGGTACCGCTATTTACCAGTTATAGTGCTAAAAGGAGGTTATATTTTTGAATGCCTCCTACCAACTAAAGTTTTTTAAAAAACCTCACAAACATTAGTATAAGAATCTCCAGTTAATTCCTTAGGTCATAAATGTTAAGGAGTGTCTATAACCTTTTAAACACACGGAATTATTCCATGTACTTGCTTCTCTTGTAGATTTTGTGGAAATCTGGTCTGCTCAACCCAAAGAGCCCTCCTAACACTTGACTCCCTGCCACAACAGACAGATCCCTATAAAGCTCCTTATCTCAAGTCTGACAGTTAAAAGATCAGTCATTCCTCTCTTCCATCGCCACCCTTTGAAGGGCTCTTGCCTACTTAGAGCTTTCAGGGAACATCAAACTAAGACTAAACAGTGTTCCCTGGCCCCTCATCTCCATCAGCAGCAGCCTGGCCGGGCCAGGCGGCCCACTTGGAGGAGTCCCAGCACATTGGAGCTTGAGGGATGGCTGGAACTTGTTTGATGTTTGGTCTCTTTATCTCAGCTTTTCAACTTGGCTTTTCAACTTTCATTCCGGAGTCGTTACTTGATGACAGATCAAACTGTTATTGGGTGCAAGCTGCCAGCAGCCCCAAGTGGCGGGACAGATGACAGGGCACGAGATGACTCTTCCATCAAGAGTGAACTACTCAGGCCTGGAAGGATGCTGTGTGCAGGGAGGGTGGGGACCAGAATTGTACCAACTGCACCGACAGGGAAGTCACCTCTAGACTGCCCCTGCAACTAATCCCAAGCCTTGATTACTCCCTGGGAAAGGGAGGGTAAGGAATCTTGTTATGGGGATACCCGCCCCCCCCCCCCCAACCCTGGCCCCCTGTCATGTGCTGTGGTCACCTTGTGAGGGACTGATGTCATCTCATGGCCGGAAGACAGATGTGGATCCAGAGGCACTGGCAGTGGCCCTGTATGGTCAGAGTCTTGGAGCGCCATTGTCTCTGAACAATGGAAGAGAGGCAGAGGGATGTGAGAGCTATTTTAGTACTGTTGCCATCCAACATTTGCTGGTAGGAGAGGAAAACATTAGACCAAGTGGGGACAGCAGAGCAACTGAGGTGAACAGACATTTAGGAGCTTTGTCTAGAGGAGTGGTTAAGACAAGCCCTGTCCAAACTTCAGAGGGTCTGGGACCTCCCAGTTCCATCCAGACAGGGCAAGCTTCACTTCCAGCTAGGACCCCTGTTCATTCCATGTGACAGAGCCAACCTTAAGTATTCCATTGGTTTAACAGATCATACCCCAAGAGCCATATCTCCTCCCAAGGCAGCCACTTGCCATAAGCACCCCAGTTCTGACTGAGGTTTAAAGAACTAGTGAATCAAAGTGAGTAGGGCCCTGACTTGGAATTCCATTGAGCTGTCTAGAAGGTTCGCTCCCTCTGGCTCACAGCGGGGCTGTAAGATGTCTGAGCTGTTCCCGTAGGTCCAGAGTGGTGATCCCTCTGCCCCTGGATTCATGGTGAGATGTCCATGAACCTCCTTTCTGGAAACCATGCCCTAACTTTCATGGTCACTGTTCGTGCTGGCTAGTTTTAACGGTCAACTTGCCA
>JADRCC010477753.1:1412-12167 GCA_019843855.1 Hylomyscus alleni
AGAGACACAGAGAGAGAGAGAAGTTTGTGTTCACTATAGTTAGAAAACATAGTATGGGATATTATGATTATTATACAAATCTGCAGATATGAGAAAACGGCTTGAATCCTATAAATATACATACAAATGAATACATATAAAACAAAAGAAAGATATGTGGGTCATATTAATACCAGTTTCCTGATTTTAAAAACATGCTATAGTTACCACTTGGAGAAAAAAGTACGTGGGGGCCAGAGAGCTAGAAGACTAGGCAGGTAAAACCTGACAGCCTGGGTGTAATCCACAGGCATACAGTGAAGGAAGACAGAGTCCTCCAACTTGCCCTCAGACTTCCACAGGAATGCCATATGATACACACACACACAAATTGAAAAAGTGTAAAATTTTTAAAAGATTTCATGACATAGAAGGGCTTCTCTATAATTTTGAAACTTGCTGTAAGCTACAGTAATTCCTAAATGGAAGGTAAGTGAGCAAATAAAATATGTGAAGAAGCATTACTCCTATACAAGTAAGAGTGTGGCTATTAGGCACATGAGGAAATAACCAATATCAAAAGTATCAGGGAGGGGCTGGAGAGATGGTTCAGAGGTTAAGATTACTGACTGCTCTTCCACACAACCTTATTCTTGGGAACAAAATTTGGTTCTCAATAGCCATATATCAACTCACAGCGATTTGTAACTCCAGGTCCAAGGGATCCGACGTGTTCTTCGACCAAGGGTGCCAGGCATGCATAGACATACATGCAGTCAAAATAATTCATTTTTTAAAAAGCATCAGGGAAATATAAATATAGAAACCACTTGATGCTTCATTAGGGCGGACACAATGAAAGATGCTGACAACATCTAACATAGAGACATGAACCTCACACACTGAAGGAAGAAATGCAAAATAGTATAGCCTGTTTGGAAATCAACTGGCCAATTTCTTGAAATGTTCAACTTGAATTTACCAGTCAATCTAACAATTTCACTGCTAGATGTCTACCCCCAAAAAGCAGAATTACATATGTCCACACTAAGATATTTGCCCACAGGTTCCTAAGTCACATTGGTCAAACAGTGAAAACAAGTGGGCCTTGTAGCAGACGCCTTTACTCCAGAAAGAGGCAGAGGCAGGCGGGTCTGTGTGCTTAAAACCAGCTTGGTCTACAGAGAGCTTCTAGACATCCAGGGCTACACAGTGAGGCAAACAAACTATCAATTAGTAAGCAGGTAAACGTGATCTATCTATACAGTGAATACAATACAGTAACACGGAGAAAGTCTCAGATTGTGTCCCAACAGACTGGGTCATAAAAATTACTGTGAAAAGTAAAAAAGTTGACCAAAAAAAAAAATGTATAGGTCAGGGTATGGTGGTGACAAACACCTTTGATTCCAGTACTTGGGAGGCAGAGGCAAGCAGATTTCTCTAAGTTCCAGGCCAGCCAAGGATACAAAATTTAAGGAAAAAAAAAACTAAATTAAAAACATATATGATTATAGATTACATTAAATGTCCATAGAAAACCAAAAGACAAGGCAGAAAGCCCCCAAAAGACTGCCTGAGACTGGAGCAGGGCAAGACTAGCTGCAAATGGCAGAGGAAATCTCCATGGTGACAGAAATGTTTAAGCCTGTGGTGGTTGGTAGCTACATTCCTCTATAAATTTACTAAAAATCATGATACAACAAGTTAATCTTATGATATATAACCTATTTCTCAATAAGGCTACAAAACACAAATAAAATAGAGAGAAGGAATTAGCTCTAAATTTCTTCAGAGATAATGGGAAATACAAACACTTACCGTAACTGAAGCTGGGCCTCCACTAAAAAGCACAAGAACTTCTGTCCACACAGGTCAGTTGTTATAAATACCTTGGAGGCTTGAGAATTTTTCTCTCTGAAGTAGACACATTATTAAACTGTCAGTATTAGTGCAAAAATCTACCTCAATAACTTAAAAATCTTTGGAAACATTTTACAAGAAAGCTAACTACTTCCTGACCAACCAATAACCAAGACACAAAACCTTTATGTTCTGTGTATATGTTAATTTTTTTTTTTTTTTCATTTTTCAAGACAGGGTTTCTCTGTGTAGCCCTGGCTCTCCTGGAACTCACTCTGTAGACCAGGCTGGCCTCGAACTCAGAAATCCACCTGCCTCTGCCTCCCAAGTGCTGGGATTAAAGGCTTGCGCCACCACCATCTGGCCTGTGTATGTGTTAAACTATCACTTCTAAAACTAATCTCTCCACTTTCAGATTCCCTCCTTTATGCAGCATGTCCTTTATGTTCTGTGTATGTGATAAACTGTCACTTCTAAAACTAATCTCTCCACTTTCAGATTCCCTCCTTTATGCAGCATGTCCTTTCTCTCTATGGACAATGCTTCTTCTACTTGAGTATAACCTATTCAAGAGCCTCACGTTAGGCCTTAGACTAGACTACAGCATAAAGGGGTTAAATGGAGGGCTGGGAAGATGGTGCCAACCAGTAAGCACTTGCCATGCAAATGTGAGGATTGGAGTTTGAATTCCCAGAACCCAATTAAATATCAGGTGAGTATGTAGTCCAAGTATAAACACAGTACTTGGAAAGCAGAGACAAAGGGTCCCAGGAGCAGGATGGCTAGCCAGACCAGTCAACTCTGGATTCAATTAAAAGACTTTGCTTCAAAGTCGGGCGGTGGTGGCGCACAACTTTAATCTCAGCACTTGGAAGGCAGAGGCAGGTGGATTTCTGAGTTCCAGGCCAGCCTAATCTACAGAGTGAGTTCTAGGACAGCCAGGGCTACACAGAGAAACCCTTTCTCAAACCCCCCCCCCAAAAAAAAGACTTTGCTTCAATAAATGAGGTATAAAAAAATGAAGGAAGACTCCTGATGTCAACTCCAGACCTTCACATGTACATACAGTGCAACTATACAGGCAAGCAAACACACACACACACAGCATGGGAGTTTGGGGGGAAAAAAAAATCAAGGGATAACAGTGGCTTTTTCTTTTTTTATCTAATCACACAACCATTTTTACTCACAGTGATGGTTAGGGTTATGTGGCTAGGTTTAAAAAAAAAAAACCTCATCTTTTATATATACAAAGTGACAAATTTGGGTGAGATTCAGAGACTACTTTTCATTACAAAGTTGAGAGAATATAAAACACCCTTAGGCAGCACCTCAAAAACATTCTCTAAGTCTGTGCTCACTTCGGCTCCTCCCATTAGCCTGCTGTACCATGCTTTCCTACCAATCCTCAAGCCCAAGGTAAGTGAGCTGACTATTGTCAACATACCTCCTGAGGTCAAAAGTCAGGGCCTAACAGCACCAGCCCTGGAAATACTAGCACTACTTCCTTCTTGAAGTGCCTGTGTTATGACGACCCTGCTGCTGCTCTCACTGGATGTCACCTCCTCTCTCTCCTCACCTGCCTCCCAAGTCCCGAGCCCTTAGCTTTTACCAACACTCAGCTTTAGCTTGTTAGGAAGTAATAGACTAACGTGAAGAGTGAGTAAATATTTAAAGACTGCCCAGGAAGAAAAGCTTACACTATACATATTGCTATAATCTAAGGAATCCACAATTAACAGAACCCCACAGGCCCCCCCAGGGACCTCAAGAGCTCAAGCTTACTACACTCTTTAAATCTTAATTTACCTCTCTTGCTTCATCTCACCTACAAACTGTGCTGCTGATAGTTTTCTACGCATACGGAAGCAGGCCCACAAAGCCATCACCCTCTCACACCTCTTCATTATCAGGCTGCCCCCTCCCATCACACAGTAAAACAGGAATATCTGTGACTCACACTCTCTCTCTGAACTGCTCTCTGGATCACAGCATCCACTGTGCCCATCTTTCCCAAACCCTACCTGCAAAACAGTAAGTGCTCCAGGGTCACCACCTTTAGCTTTGTGTTGGACAGTCACTAAACTACACACATTGGCGTGTGGCTGAATTAACAAATTATCAATGAGATCATAAAAAGATTAATTTCTCAAAAAGTAGAGCCGACTTTAACACAAAGATAAAGTTTACTAAAAATTGCTATAAAATCTCAAATTACTGAATCTACACGTGATGGGCCCACCTCAATTCAACCTGTCCCAGTCTCAAATTTATATGCTTAGTCGCCAGTTGATGAACCATCAGGGAAGGACTGGGAGTTGTATTTAGCCTTGTTGCAATGTGTCACTAGAAATGGGCTGTGAGGTTTTAAAAGCCTCCTTCAGGCCCAGGTCTTGCTCTTCCTCCTGCTATCTATGTATCAGGATGTAAAGCTCTCAGTTACTGTTCCAGCACCAGGCCTGTCTGCTTCACACCAACATGATAATGGACTGACCCTCTGAAAGTGTAAGGAAGCCCCCAATCAAATGCCTTCCTTTATAAGTTTTGCTGCAGTCACGAAGTGTTTTCACAGCAATAGAACCCTGACTATGACACTACAGAATTAGACGTTTTACCCTAAAACTTCAAACACCTCAAACCTCAAAGATTACTATCTTTTTTTTAAAGGTTCATTTCTTTAATATATACGAGTACATTGTAGCTGTCTTCAGACACTCTAGAAGAGGGCATCAGATCTCATTACAGATGGTTGTGAGTCACCATGTGGTTGCTAGGAATTGAACTCAGGACCTCTGGAAGAGCAGTCAGTGCTTTTAACCACTGAGCCATCTCTCCAGCCCTAAAGATTACTATCTTAAAGAAATATTTGATGACAAAACATTTTTATGATCACTTTAGTATCAATAATTTATTCTTCTAAAATTAGGGTAGTATAAATATGTATCTCTATATAGTTTATGAGTTAATACCATACTTAATATTGAAGGATGCTTTAAAAAATTCACACATATTTGACAAGCACTCTACCACTGAACTAAACCACAGGCATAACACCAAACATCTTCCAAAAACACTAGCAATATCTTTCTTTGAACATAAAATTATATCCGCCAAACCTTATATTCGGAAGTGTCTCAGTCCATAAGTGGTCAATGCACAGCTCAGGAATAATTGGCTCTGTTTCTGGTGCCAAAAATGAGTCACTGAAACTGCCACCCGGAGAGTGAGAAATACTGTGTCTCTTTGGTGACTGATTGTGGCTTGAAAGGTTGAATCTTTGCACCCCTGAGAAAGAGTGCACACCTAAGGCAGGAGAGTGAGCACGACTGCAAAATAATCAGAGAGAGGATGTCACTATGAGCAGCTTGCCTTCTAACACATGCTGACAACAGTCTCCACTCCTATACACAGGAAGCACTTATGGTACAATCCTACTAACATGCACATTTTCAGAATTAAATAGCTATTTAAACAGTTTGTCCTAATGCATTTTATGATAGCCTAAAACTTTATTTAAAAACTGTGTTAAAATGCACTCATACCAGGCATAAGAGGCAAGGTTTTAATCTCATCACTCAAGAGACAGAGACAGATAAATCTGAGTTCTAGGCCAGCTTGATCTACATACTGAGTTCCAGGATAGCCAAGGCTACAAAGAAAGGAGATACACACACACACACACACACACACACACACACACACACACAAAATGAGTATTTAAACCATATTTTCTGAAGAATAAACTCATTTTCAGTTCAAATATATAGATATGAAAATTATTCATATTCAAAAAAGTCTAAAGTATGTTGCTATACTTCCAGATATACACAGACTAGCAAAACTGTCCATACAGCATCATCCATGTATATCTATATCAATTAAAGGACATGTAAGTATACATACTAATTATCAAAAATAAAACAAAATTATAATTAAGGTTTAAAAAAACTAACAAAATATTTGTAGAATTACATGTCCATCCAAATGCTGATACCTCATGGGAGAGACAAATTAGCATTACGGCAGCATGAACAGGCTCTGAATGTGATACAGGGAACTGAGGCATGAGGATTTACAATTCCTAAAGTAGCCAGAGTTGGGGTTCTGCCTATTCCCCCTAAAAACTATCCAAGAGTTGTCAATAGAAACCTTAAATCCTTAAAACATAAGAGAGCTAAAATAGCAGGTATCTGTTGCTTCAGTTATCTTGTTTAAAACAAAGACAGACATCCACCTTAAAGCCGCCATGTTGGAAATGGAAGGTGACCGAGAATGTAGACTGGGTGAAGAGGCTGAGCGACTCTGGCTGTGAATGGAAGAGTAATTCTGGAACGGTGAAGCCACAGGAGATTCGCCTTTGGAGAGGCTTCTGAGATGTGCAGTCAGGGAGCTGCTAGTAGCTGCATTTTGCAGGGTCCCTGCCTGCTCAGGGAACTTTAAAACAGCATTCTCTTCCTTAAGTCAAAGGAATGGGAAAAATAAGGAAACAATCAGGACAAAGAGAAATTTGCTTGAAATGACCTTGAAAATGCATGTAGATGGCAGTTATTAAAGACAAAGGGCTTGTTCTTTACCATAAAAACTCAACTGATCTCAAAAAAATGGTCAAGTGTTAGGGGCTCACTATCTGTGGTGGGAAGAAGCACAGTCAGTCACCCTCACCTCTGGCTTTACCCTGCGGAGAGTCCACACAGAATGCACACCCTGAGCAGCATCATAGGTCATTACAATGGAGGGGTCGATGTTCAGAAACACAATTTTCACTGCTGGATCTACAACATACTGCACCCGAGATGAGCCAAAAAGACCTAAAAATAAAATGGAAATGACCAGAGACAGAATATCAAGTTTATGCTCTTAAAAGAGTTCTTTAAGAAAAATATTCTTAATGTCCCTAAAAGGAAAGAGAACCAAACCAATTAAAGCACAAGACCCATTCAGTGTTATGTAACTGAGAACGAATTTTAAATTGTCAACTTCTTTAAGTGCATTAAACAAGAAATAATGACTGTTCCACTCTGACACACATACAACTCAAATGTTGAAGATTTGTCCTGATTTGTTATTAAATTCATCAGTCAGAGGCAAAGGGTATTTTGTTTTGTTTTGTTTTGTAGAAAGGGTTTCACTGTGTAGTTCTGGCTGTCCTGGAACTCACTATTACACCAGGCTGGCCTCAAACTCAAGAGATCCGCCTGTCTCTGCCTCCTAAGTGCAAGGATTAAAGGCACACACCAAAACATTGAGCCAATAATCAACTTCTTTAGAAATTATAATCATTTGCTGGAAATGACTGACTTGCCCACTGGTTTTATTCTGTCCTCTGTAAAAAAACCCAGAAGTGGTGAAATGTGTTTTACTTATTACAAATGAAGTTTTTCCAGCTGAGTTCAGTTATTTTCTATAGCATCACAAACCAAGTTTCATATCCTTGACAGTTTCATTCTCAATTATTAATTCTTAAAATATTAGGAGGCAGGCAGATTTCTGAGTTTGAGGCCAGCCTGGTCTACAGAGTGAGTTCACGCCAAGGCTACACAGAGAAACCTTGTCTCAAAAAAACAAACAACAAACAAACAAACAAACAAACAAAAAACAAACAAACAAACAAACAAAAAAGGTAAAACATTAGGAAATATAAAAAACATGATTCTTCTTCAGAAATAGAAAAATTTTTATAAACAAATAATAAAACTATCCAAGCATGGTAGCACACACCTTTAATCCCAGCACTCGGAGGCAGTGGCAGACAGATCTCTTGTAAATTTGAGGCCAGCCTGGAACTCTACATAGAGTTAAGAAGTCTACATAGTGGGATCCAAAAGTTAGAAAGCTTTTCTTTTTAGAAGAGGGAGGAATGGGGCTGGAGATAGCTGGGTCATCAAGAATGCTTGGTAATCTTGCAGAGGACCCAAGTTCAGTTTCTAGCACCTATGTCAAGTAGCTTCCAACTACCTTCCAACTTCAGCCCCAAGGATCCAATTCTATCTTCTGGCCTCTGTGGACATCTGAATTTATATGCACATACCTACACCTGGGTACACACACACTAAAAATTATAATAAAATCTTTTAAGAGAGAGAGACAGAATCTTCCCGTGTTGCCCAGGCTGCCCCCAAAGTGCTAGTCTCAAGCAATCTTCCTGCTGCAGCTTCCGTAGTAGCTGTGACTATAGGTACATACCAACATAACACCACAACCAATTTCTATCAAATTAGAATTTTACTGTGCTTATGTACTATGCTTACAGTTTTATATACTATTCATAACATCCTACATGATCAACAGTCTTTTTTTTTTTTTTTTTTTTTTTCTACAATCTTTCAAGAGAGCTTGTGTGATTTACTAGAACAGGACAGAAGCTTGGTCTAGCCAGTGGCTACTGGACTCATGATCAGAAGATAAGCTCAGTGGTACTGGAATGTACAAGTAAAATGACGAAAGACTCTAAATGCCCTTCTAGTCTTCAGTCTACTATTTGTAGATGCCTATTCATGTGTTGTAAAGCCTAAATTTGAAGTCAAGCACACAGCAATACTTTAGAAATAACTCAAAGTGCAAACCCCAGGAATCTTCAACAAAGATAGTGAAATAATAAATTCAGCAATCAGGACCTATGAATGTTCCCTTCAAAAGAGAAAACTTGAGTTCATCCAAGTATCATTCTTTTTTTTTTTTTTTTTTGGTTTTTCAAGACAGGGATTTTCTGTATAGCCCTGGCTGTACTGGAACTCACTCTGTAGACCTGGCTGTCCTCGAACTCAGAAATCTACCCGCCTCTTCCTCCCAAGTGCTAGGATTAAAGGCATATACCATCACTGCCCAGCTCATTTTCTTATTTTTAAAGGACAGACACCTACAAGTAAATTAACAAGTATCAGTATCCCTCAGTGATCTATATGCCTTGGCTTTGCTGAGATAACTGTTGTCCTTGCTTTCAATGAGTTACTTCTATAATATGGTAAATTACCTTCTAATAAAACAAGTCACTTTTTTTTTTTTTTTTTTTTTGGTTTTTCGAGACAAGGTTTCTCCATATAACCCTGGCTGTCCTGAAACTCACTCTGTAGACCAGGCTGTCCTCAAAATCAGAAATCCGCCTGCCTCTGCCTCCCAAGTACTGGGATTAAAGGCGTGTGCCACCACTGCCGGGCAACTCATCACTTTTAAAATAAACTTTACTTCGTCCCTCCATCACTGCCCTCAACGTCAAAACAAGCTTACATAAAAGAATATAAAAGTGCACTTACTTCCCGATTTACAAACAAGTGGAGTTATTTCATCTAGTGGATGCAGCATGCTGAACATAGTAGGCAGAGGTTCTCTAGCAACAAACAAATACACAATCCATCACCAACAAGATAACTATGTGCACCTTGGTGCCAACGAGCAACTGCAAATCTACTGTTATCACTTGAACATGAAATGCCCACAGATGCTTATGTTAGAACAGTTGGTCTCCAACTGTAGCACTGCTTTAGGAGACTGTGGAGCCTTTGAGAAAATACAAACAGGGTCTTAGGGTTACTGCCCAGCCCTGTTTCCAACCCCTCATTTCACTTCCTGGTCTGCCACACAGCCCTTCCAACAAGAACTCTGCCACACCTTCCCTGAACAAAGGCCTGAAATGTGAAGCAAAATAAGTCCTTTCTCCCTCAGTCAAGCATTCTATCACAGCTACCATCTCAAAAAGTAACCCTCTAAATTCTTCACATACTGTCTGTCAAGACATCCTCTGTTTAGTTCTAAAATCTTCTGTAATAATTCTATGCATATACACATAGAGAAGGAAGCTGACTATGTCCAGGGAAAATCTGCAAAGAGCAACCATCACATGATAGAATCCAGAGAATAACAACGGTTATGAGATAAGCCATTCCCTAATCTCTCTCCTAGTTGCAGAATGTTACGGGAGCCAAGAAATTTAGCCTCCTACACTTGTTCATAAATGGATACATTTTTTAAAAGAAAAAAATACTTCAAATAATTAAGTCTAAAATTTTCAGAAAGTTAAAGGAGAAGAACTGACTTTTCTATCATAACAGAGATGAAAAATCTGCAAACAGTTCTCACACAGCAAGCGTGGGCTGCTGCGCCCTGTGCTTGTTCTGCGCCCTCCTCCTTTCAGTTGGCACACGGTCAATAGACATCCACCACTGACTGTGCACTTAATAGACACTGGGCCCCCTGTGAGAGTCTACAGACATTCCGAGAGCTAAGAACATTCCTGAAACAAGAAAATGAAAACTAAGAAAGTGATAATGATCTGTCCAAAGCAGTACAATGAAGACATGGCAGAGCTAAGAACGAAGTCCTGTCCTCCTTCAGCTACTGCTGAGTCTACCTAGGAGAGTACAAAGCAACGGAGTGCTGAGTAAGTACTCACAGCTGAGCTCAACCTGGCACGAAAATGGTGTAATACTTATGCTGTGACCATGATATCTTCACAGCCCAAACATTTAGGTTAACATGTTTACTTCAGAATCAACACTATAAAAGCCCAAGAAATAATATTCTGAACAGAATAAAATGAATACCTAGGTAGACTTGGAGGCACCTCATGTGAAGAACTGCTTCGTTCAAACAGCAAACCATATTTAGTGGCCCAAACGTTCGCCACCTATCAATAAGAAGATGGGGCAACAGAAGTAAGAAAACTACAGTTTAAGCAAAAATCAGACAGAAAAACAAAACATTCTCTTTGAATTTACTGAGGGCTTTCAAAGTAACATCACAAAATACAGCAATTCAAAATCTATGACTTTTAACAAGCAACTCTAAGACAAAAATCAAACCCACAAACCAGGTGCTCAAAGTGAAACTGGGGCTGATGTCATCAATACAGTGTGTACTGGCTAGTTTTGTGTGTCAACTTGACACAGGCTGGAGTTATCACAGAGAAGGGAGCTTCAG
>JADRCC010477792.1:0-10073 GCA_019843855.1 Hylomyscus alleni
TACACATACTGTATATATATGTATTATGTATATATTATATATGTATTATATGCATTGTGTATCTAATGTATTATGTAATATATACATATGCATATGCATATATATGACAAGAATAGTAGGTAAAGCAACCTATTTATCACAAACAGAAAGCAAGTTTATAGATTAGGAATTCTATTTGGGCAATAAGATATGAAACTCAAACTTATTTCCATTCAGGTAGATGTTAAAAGGTAATCATGGATGTATCACCCTTTGTATGAGTGGTTGAGGTCAGTGAGAAGGACATAGTTGAGTATGTGTGGTGCTTGTTATGACAGGAGATGTATTGCCAGTTTATAGGCAATTTAAATCCACCTAGCCTTTCATTTTGGTGAACATTGTTACAAATATGAAAATAATCCTTTATACAGATAATTTTTCTAGTAGTAAATGCTTTAGCCAGTGGATGTTAAAAATAACTGTAAACAAGCTGACCTCCCTCCAGTAGAGGAAGTCTAAAGCAGCCGTGGGCAGGGCAAAGTGTAGTCTTTAAAAGCATGAGGGAGAGCCTGCATCTCCCCAGAGAAAGAGGTAAGATTACAGATACTCAGAGCAAGGGGAGGAAGGGACCAAGCATCTTTCCTGTTGGCCCTAGGGAGTGACAAAGGATGCAGGATGCCAGGTGTTGCATTTCTGGCTAATCCTTTGAACTTTAACTTCCTACAGAGAAGAATAATTATGGCTAAGCATTTACAAAGAGGATAAGGATGTGAAAGATTTGCAGATAAATGAAAATTTTGGTGTTTAATTGCATTTCACAGAGCAATTATTCTTGAATCAAATTACAGGTAGGACAATTTAACAGAAAAAAATAGTACTTAGGGAAGAATTTTAAAGATTAATTCTGTGCAGTGTTTTCCAGTAATGGTACTATGGCCCATGGTAAAGGCCTGAGAGGAGTAAGACAAATATGATAACAATTAAAACATAAAGAGGGCTGTGGAGATAGTTTAGTTAAACAGGGTGCTGGGCTTGCAAGTGTGAGCATGGTTCATACCTTCCTCGTTATGGGGTCCATGTAAGGGTGTCCACCCTTCCTCAGTCTAGTGTGTCCATAAGTTATCTGGCCTGGTTTTCTATTATGTTTTTAATATATCACTGTCCTGTTCAGGTAGTTCTAATCTACATTGATACATGTATAAGATGGTTCCCTTTTTAAGCAATGCGTACGTAGAATCTGAGCATCATGGTGGTGCTTTTACACATTTATAACAGGTTGCAGATTAAGCCTCTGAGTTTATACCCACAGCAGAGTAAAATGCTTCTTGTGAAATAGAGTATGTGAGAGCTTGGTGCTGCCTCAAATCCAGTGCTTTACCCAGTATGGAGTAACTTAGACCAGGGTGTCGTTTTTTTACCTGCACAGCAGGCCTTTCTTCACAGCTGCATGTGGGATTCTCCGTAGCTCCCTACTTGACCCACTTGTGACATGTTGCAAATCTATGTGGTAAAGCGAAGTTGTGCTAGTGCTGTGTGCCAGAACTTAACACATATCAGCCTCTTGATTGTCACATGGATGGAATTCAGGGAGAAGCGCCAAAAACTAAAAAAGAAAAAGAAAAATTCTGATAACTAGTAGGAAATGCAAAATTATATTAGGCTTTTCTTTATGTAGGTAACAATATGAAATGTTTGCAGAGGAATAGGATGATGTGTCAGAAGTGATGGAGATACGAAATCCACAATAGGTTACATTTAAGATGAAGAGTGAGAAAATTGTGTGTGTGTGTGTGTGTGTGTGTGTGCTTGTGCATGTATGCTTGTTCATGTCTGCATGTGAGAGTGCATGTGTGTGTGTGTGTGTGTGTGTGTGTGTGTGTGTGTGTGTGTGTGTATGTTGGTGTTTTTGTAAAAGGATAGTAGAAAAACTAAGAAATCAGGCTTCTCAAATGTTCATTTGAAGGTAATTAATTTGGAAAGTATTGGTAATGATAAAATGTTCACACACACACACACACACACACAGGTTTGGCTACTGAATTATTTCAATTTTATATCTATTAAAAATTAATTTGAGGACAAACCAGGCAGTGGTACAAACAGTTTCTTTTCTTATGATGTCCTGGCCTATCAAAACAAGTAAATTATTAAGTTCTAACTAATCAGAATTCAGTATTATATCATAATATGTTAAGTTTCATGAAAACTAAAATTTAAAAAAAGTGGTGGAAGCAATACATACATAAGCTTTTACACAAACTTATATAAAATTATTTGGAAATTGCTTTCTTGCATATTTCAGAAAAAAAGTCATAAATGTATGTGTGATTTGACCCAATTAAAAAAAATGGGCGTTTTATTCGTGATAAATCCCACCTTCTGTTCATTTTCTGTGTGTGAGCTGCAGGAAGAGATTTGGAGATACTGCAGTAAGAGAAGAAATCACAGGGTACAGGGAGATGCAATGAAGTTATGAAATAATAAAATAAACTGCCTTAGTAAAGATGAGATTGCACAAGGTATAGAATTATTTATATGCCTTCAAATCTCTTACAGGAGTAAGACTATGACCATTAGACGCTCTGTAAGACATATGTTAACTTACAGATGAGTGTTAATTTATCATGTAGCCTTCCTTTTAATTAAGCACCTAAATCAAGATTGCATTTTTACATTGGAAATGGCATATGGTTTAAAGTTCAGGATAGATCAGGTTATAAAATTTATATCGCCTACGTACTGGATTTACATTAAAAAGTCATATTGCCAAGGCAAAGGAGTTAGGTGAAAGAACTGTTCTTGGAGCCACGTGGCTAGGGTTCAGGTGTTGTTTTGGTAATTTAATTGGGATCCCAATGGTTAACCTGTCTCTTCCCAAAGTCAGGAGTTTTCCCATTGAGATGTTTTAGGAGGACTTAGAGGATGTAACGATGCATAAGACAGTCAACTCATTCATCTCTCTTGAAGCCATCAGAGTCGTTTAAATTAAATTTGATTTGTAGTACTTCCAACGTTTTAGTTTTGCTTAATTAATTGTAAGTAGGAACAAGATTTGTGACAGAGCTACTGTGCTTTGCAGGCAGAACAGTGATATATGTACCTCCCAAAGCAGAAAGTAATAGTTCTGCTCCATCAATGCCTTGACTTCCTTTTTTGAAAAATATTTCAATCTCAGAAAAAAAATAAGTTAAAATTATGGATCACATTAAAACAATAGTGTCATCCAAAATAGTATGTACTTCCTATTTCTAGACCTCCCTCTTGCAGTATATTACTGCAAATTTTATAGCACTTAAATCCTTCCAAACTTTTTAATGTGAGAGGATATCTCAATTTATAACACATATATTAAGATTGTGTTATATAGGGATAGTATTCAATGATTCTGGTATTTCACATTTGTACTCTATAAAAAATGATATGGCTGTAAATTATTGGAGAAAATAAATATAAACATTAAAATCTTCTCAAGTGAAAATACACAATCTGGGCCGGTCAGTGCCCTGAGCAGACCTTGGGCACAAATTCCAGACCTTGGGCAGTCCTACAACACCTAGAGGAAGTTCCACTCCCAGGCGCTCTAACAAGCCCAGAATCACAGGATCACAGAGACAGCTTGACTCTGAGGAGTTCTGACACAACCAGGAAGACAGGCTCCAGTCAGATTTAGCAAGTGCAGGTAGCACTAGAGATAACCAGATGGTGGGGGGCAAGTGTAAAAAAATAAACAACAAAAACCAAGGTTATTTGGCATCATCAGAATCCAATTCTTTCACCATAGCAAGTCCCGAACACACCATCACACCGGAAAAGCAAGATTCAGATCTAAAATCACTTCTTATGGTGATGATACAGGACTTTAAGAAAGATATAAAGAGCACCCTCAAATAAATACAGGAGAACACAGGTAAGCAGCTAGAAGCTCTTAAAGAGGAAACACAAAAATCCCTTAAAGAACTACAGGAAAACACAATCAAACAGGTGAAGGAAATGAACAAAACCATCCAGAATTTAAAAATGGAAATAGAAATAATAAAGAAAACAAAAAGAGAGAGAACCCTGGAGGTAGAAAACCTAGGAAAGAAATCAGGAGTCGTAGATGCAAGCATCACCAACAGAATACAAGAGATAGAAGAGAGAATCTCAGGGGCAGAAGACACCATAGAAAACACTGACACAACAGTCAAAGAAAATGCAAAAAGCTCCAAACCCAAAACATTCAGGAAATCCAGAACACAATGAGAAGAACAAACCTAAGGATAACAGGTATAGAAGAGAGTGAAAATACCCAACTTACAGGGCCAGTAAATATTTTCAACAAAAATATAGGAGAAAACTTCCCTAACCTAAAGAAAGAGATGCCCATGAACATACAAGAAGCATACAGAACTTCAAATAGACTGAACCAGAAAAGAAATTCCTCCCATCACATAATAATCAAAACACCAAATGCACTAAACAAAGAAAGAATTTTAAAAGCAGTAAAGAAAAAGGTCAAGTAAAACATAAAGGCAGGCCTATCAGAATTACATCAGACTTCTCACCAGAAACTATGAAAGCTAGAAGATCCTGGGCAGATGTCATACAGACCCTACAAGAACACAAATGCCAGCTCAGGCTACTATAAGTCAGCAAAAGTCTCAATTACCATAGATGTAGAAAACGATATTCCATGACAAAACCAAATTTACACAATATCTTTCCACAAATCTAGCCCTACAAAGGATAATAGATGGAAAACACCAACATAAAGAGTAAAACTACACCCTAGAAGAAGCAAGAAATTAACCTTTCAACAAACTCACACAAACCTAATTCTACCTCTTACAACAAAAACAACAGGAAGTGACAATTACCTTTTCTTAATATCTTAATATGAAAATTAGTATTACCAACATATCCTAATCGATTGAAATCCAGAAATATGAGGAATTAGAAATTTGTTGACTGTCATCCAATGGTCTCTCTAATTTGGTAATTGGAGAAATAGGTCCAATATTGTACAATCCATATACACTTTCTGCTTGTTTGTACATGACAGTGTCTTGCTGTGTATCACATAATGGTCTCGAAATCATGCTTCTATTTCAGCCTCTCTATTAGTAGTATTATTTATTTCATGTTTTTACACTATACTATGGTTTTCAGAACAGCTTACATATTTCAAAAGTATTTATATACCTAAAAGAAACAGACAATTAACTTGGGAGGTGGCTTGTAAGAGAACAACAAAGAGTGAGACTGAATGCTTTGCTTGTCGTTTGTAACTCTTATATCAAGTTTGAAGAAGAGGACTTTATAAATTACTCTTTCTCTGAGATAAATGCTTTTCCAAATTAACACAGCTAATGAACCAGATTCTTATCCTCACCTAATGTCTGTGTCACCCTCCAAACAAAACCATTGTTCATTGAAACAGTTGGTGAATGACTTTATGGATAGACAATCTTAATACACACTCCATTTCTTAAATGAATGTAACCTGTTCTCTGTGGGCTGAGAATAAAGTCGCTCACTCAAGTCAATTAGCTTTTGACCATAGCAGGAAGTCTATATCCAAAAATCTTGCCTGCAATTCATTCCTTGGCACAGCAGAACTATCAACTCTCAGCTTAGCTACAATGGAGATAAAATCCTTTGGTGATGTGTCATTGAAGTACAGCCTTATTACAATGAACTCCAATGTCTAAAAATTGTTCTTACTTTGGGCTTGTACCACGGTAAGAGCCAAGATTTTAAGTTCTACTAAATATAAAACAAACAAACAAAAAGACTTTACATATTTATATTCATTTAAAAAAATACTAGTAGTGATGTACTATTTTAAAATATATAGTTAATATGTTTGGAGTTATTTAAAACTTATATTGAGAAAAATGTATGTATTTTCAGTATTGCCGTAGAGAAGCATCTACATAAGACTGTTAAATTGATTGTTGTTTTATATCAAACAACTTTTATAATACTCATTTTTATTGTTATAATATTTTATACATTTTAAAGAATATGACGAAAAAAGATATTGTAGGTATTGAAGGGGGGTCTCTGGGAGGAGTTGGGATACAAAAGGAAAACAAGAATGTGATTTAATTCTATTTACTTAAAATATGTTTTTAAATATTAACAAATTCAGATAAATTGAAATCATGTATCTTTTCTCATCATAATGCAATAAAACTTAATTAAAAAATCTGATACTTTGAAATTTTATGTTATCAATTCAAATATGGCTAAAAATTTCATAGGAGACATTCTGAGAAAAATTAGTATTAACATCTGCTGAACATGGGAGCTCTTGTGTTACTTGTGCATAGATGAAAAAATTATGTTTTAATATAAAACTGATTTTGACATAGTAAGGGGCTGGAGTGGTTGCCCCTTATCGCTGGTTGCCTGACAAACACAAGATTCTGGCTCCTACTCCAGAAATAATAAATAAACAAATAAATAATTGATCGATCAAAAAATAAACAAAATATAGCATACCATGCTATCAAAACCTCCCATGTCTTAGCTGCTTCAGTGAAGCAGATCTAGGACTCAGAAATGTGACATATTCCTCAAGTGTCAACAGGGCCTTAAAGATTTATGATTTTCAATATTCTTACTGTCATAACTATATGATGGCTACATTTCTCGTATTCTATCTTTTTTTGTAGAAAATTTGTAGCAGCCCTATGTAAATGAATTTTATATATATGGAGAAGTTAATGAAGAAAATGATATCAGAAAATCCAGTATTAGGTGTTAATTGTCCAGTCTTTCATCACTTCAATGTCTTAGACAGAAGTAATTTTCTTCCTATGGTTGGTCAAATAAACTATAAATAAAAATATGTTTATAGCTTATAAATATATAGCTGAGCAAACTATATTAAGACTAAGTGTTTTCTCTATGTTCTATTGAATGTGTTCATTTTTGACTTTCTTGCCCTCTAATTTCTTAAGTTCATTCACAACTGTCAACAAGAGCATCCCTTAAAGCAAAAACTGCAAAGATACAGGACTAAACAAAGAGAGAAAAACACTCCCCGTCTGCCATATGAACGATCTTATTTAAAGGAATTACTCTGGGTCTTCCACATTGCTTTCACTTAAGGCTTCAGTAGACAAAAGGTTTCCTTTCCTGGTTGCAGTCATGCTCTGTGAGGTTTAAAATATGGGATGGATTTCCTTATGCAGCTGAGGTGCCATGTTCATCAGGGACTAAACAACAATAGGATAATTTTATTGCTAGAAAGGTATAACGGTTAAGAGGTAGATGAAACACATGTTAGCAAATGGCATTATGGATGGGCCCATCATCATAAAAAATAGCAAATTATAAGAATTGTACCAGGCTGGGGAGATGGCTCAGAGGTTAAGAGCACTGACTGCTCTTCCAGAGGTCCTGAGTTCAATTCCCAGCAACCACATGGTGTCTTGCAATCATCTCTAATGGGATTTGATGCTCTCTTCTGGTGTGTCTGAAGACAGCTACAGCATACTCGCATAAATAAAATAAAACTTAAAAAAAAAAAAGAATTGTGCCATCTGACCCTGGTCACAGGATTCATTATCTTACAAAATCTCAGAGGACTAACTTGTATCTTTCCTTTGTTCTTGGTCTGTCCATAACCTTGAATTTTATCTACATATCTTCAGTTTACCACACTTTCAAGATTATCATCTTACTTCTTCCTCCAGGTTTTGCATAAAAAATAGGACGAGGTAGTAAAATTACACATTCTTTAGGTGGGGGAACTATATCTGCACATTGAAGAAGACAGACACAATATATATCTCTTTTTATTAGTCTGGACAATCTTTGGGTAAGATGTCAACAATTTTATTTTATTTTATTTTATTTTTTATTTTATTTAAATTTTGGTCCCTATTCCATATACAAGAGACCAGTCTCTCAAATGATTGAAGCTAGTTTAGGGACAGTTGTTTAGCCTCCATATTGAGTATGCATGCACAAGATGTCATCAGGATTGGAGAGTGTGATCTCTTTCAAAACCAAAGAAGTTCCCATTGGCAAAAAAGCCCAAGTTGACCTTTCTTGCCCATCTATTGTATCTCCTGAAAAAAAAAAAAAAGAGCAAGACTTTCATGGAGTTTAAATCAGGGCATTCCATCATGTCTTAACCTTATGACATCAAGGTAAGCCTGGCTGAATTTCTCCATACAGACTGTAGACTTTATTGCTCTGCAAATACTGGGCAGTGCATGGAGAGTCTGTCTGTGTCTTTGACTTGACAGTTACAATTCTGTATTGCCCTGTAAAATACTATAAATCAAATCTGCTAACTCTATCTTTAGAACTATACGTAGAAGAAAGTGTTACAATTCATGTTGAAATGAATTATTCAGAAGCCACACCTTTGAAGTCTCACCACAGGGCTACTTCAACATGACCTGAGGGAAATCAACGAGGCCTCAAACTAGCCAAGTATTCAGACAACTAGAGAGTGCTAAGGGGTAGAGAAACAGTCTCCCTTTTGGAAAAGCACACCAATTGGTTATCTAATCTTGAATCATCTGTGCTAGAGATATATACATGCAAGTAAAAATATATAAGCTTAGAAGATTTTATTTATGTGTTTGGATACTAGAATATAATATGTAATATGTGATATATAACATATAATACATAACATGTAACACATAGCATAACACATAAGAATATAACATATAACACATAATATATAATATTAACAATGCATGAAAAAGGAGACTATGAATTATAGCAAAGAGGGGTACCTGGGGGGGATGCGAGGGAGGAAAGGGAAAGGGAGAAATGATGTGATAATGTTATCTCAAAACCAAAATAAAATATTTGAAAAAGTAGTAATTACCTGGAAACCTTAAGTTGGAACATTTCAGAAGATTCATAAGCAATTTTTTTGAACTACACAAAAGTATTGTAATCAGAGCAGACCCTTATATTTAGCAGAGGAAAGTAGCAGCCAATACACATTTGTAAGCTATTCATTCGTATGTGATGCGTGTCTCTCAGGAGCTAAAGGAAAATGCCAGCAAGGTATAAATGGCATCTATGGTAGTTTTGCCTATAAATATCTTCAAATTTATAACCCTGGCTCTGAAGAACATATTGTGTGGGGAAATACAGTGTGATAAATGGAAATTGTGCTTCACTGAAGTGAGAAAGAGGAAAATATAGTTTTATTTCTTGCCCAACATTTCTGCATCATGATATCTCTGAACATGTAGCCATAAATCTGAGATGAGTCTCAGGAAATGGTGTGAAAGATTTCATTGCTAGTCAGTCAGAGCACAGAGTTCCTTTTATTCTGTCAGTCAGAGAAACCCAGAAGGCCAAAGTAAATGGTAGGACCAAAAATGCAAGAGGAAGTCTGGATTTTCTGGCCATTTATACTAGAAATTTGAAATCCCGAAGAGATATCTCTTATGCAGTGTGAAGGTCAAAACAATGGATTATTGTCTATCAATAACATAAAGAATTATGACAAATATGTGCATTTTGGCTTTTTTTATGCCTTAAAAATTCAATAAAGTTTTGTTTTCTTGGAAATGGATCTGGGGAGCTTTCATGGATTAATCCATCCAGGATATTCTTGCTATTCAAAGATGCTTCTCTTATCTGTAAATAAGAATTATAATGGACTAATGTGGTCTGGGACAGTTAGTTACTAGATATAAATCTAGATAATTAAGTCACTGACTTTACAATTGCTTCGCTATAAACAGCAATTAAATATCTTACTCTGGAAGAACATTAAACTTTCAAACATTTTTTATTACTTTTTTATTGGATATTTTCTTTGTTTACACTTCAAATGCTATCCCCTTTCCTGGTTTCCCTCCCTCCTGGAAACACTCTATCACATCCTCCCTCCCCTTGCTTCTATGAGGTGTTCCTCCACCCTGCAGCGCGCAATGACGACGCGTCACTCGAGGAATTCTTCCAGCGTAGCTTTATTGTGTTACAGCTCTTCTAGGTTTCTTGCTCGCGAAGACCCAGAGCCCCGAAAGACGGCTGCTTATATAGGGCTCTAGGCGGCGTGTGATTGGTTTGCAAAAGGCACCTCATTTACATAGGTGCAATGATTGGTCAGAGCCAATCGCATG
>JADRCC010477818.1:1678-13091 GCA_019843855.1 Hylomyscus alleni
CTTCTTTTTTTCTCCTTTTCCTCCTCCTCTTCCTCCTTTTCCTCCTCCTCCTCCTTCTCCTCCTCTTTCTCCTCCTCCTTCGGATAACTTAGTAAATTTAATTGGTGCTGTATAAATGTGTATGGTTGTGGGGCCATCCACCAAAGCATGGAAAATCTACTAGTGGCTTTGACTTCAATAGAGAAGAGTCTCCAGAGCCACTCAAGAGAGAAGCGGGTGGATCTCTAAGAGTTTGAGGCCAGCCTGGTCTACATAGTGAGTTCTAGGACAGCCAAGGCTACATAGAAAGATCCTGTCTGCAAAACCAAACCAAGAAAAAGCAAGGAGTCTCTCCCTCCTCTAGCAACTATCCACTGCCGGCAACTCTTCAGAAAGGGCCTAGAGATCACCTGCCCCATCTATTGCCAGAGTTTTGGCTGAATTGACTTTATACAGACCTTGTGCAAGTAGCAATAAGCTGCTGTGAGTTCATGATTGTGACAGTCAGGTCATGCCCAGAAAACAGCATTTCACAGAGTCCTCCGCATCCTCTGGCTCTTCTGTTATTTCTGCCCCACTTCTGCTGTGTGCCTGGCCCTTGATAATGGTGAGGTTAATATAGAGGGCCTGTTTGGGGGCTGAGCACTCAGTCTTTTATTCTCAGCATTGTAACCAGTGATGCACCTCTCCATTGACCGCTGCCCACTGCAAAACGAAGCTTCTCTCACCGTGACTGAGCGCAGCCTGAGTCTATGATATAAACTTAAATATTTAGAATGCAGTTTGACAGCATGTCCATTTAGCAAAGGAACAATACCAGGTTCCTTTTGAAGGCTGCAGACTACTTATTTCCACAGTCTCTCTCCAGCTAGGAGCTTAGGAGCAAGAAATCGTGTTTTGGCTGCTGAGTTGATTTTGCAGCTGGCTCTGGAGCAGTGCACTCTGCCCTCTTCCACTGATGTGGGTTCTTCTGCTCCTATTCCTTCTGCAGATAATTTTCTTTTGTTTCTTCTTGGTTTTAGGGAGGGGAGCCTTCCTTCTCTTAAGTATCTTCCACTCTGAATTTAGAATTGCCATGATAAAATGTAAAACAATGTAGCCTACCCTTTCCTTCCTCTTTTCTTCCCTACCCCCTACTCTGCCTCTTCCTCAAACTCCTTCCTTCCATTTTCCAGTTCTCTCTTGCCCCTCATACCATCTCCCTTTCTATTCCTTTCTCCCTTTCCCTCCTCTCTTTTCTTAACAAGAGTAGCCTGGAATTTGTGATCTTTCTGTCTCAACCTTCAGAAAGCTAGGGTTATAGGCATGTGTCACACCTGACTTTCTCATGAAATCTCTCCCTCCATAAACGCAAACTCTCTCAGGTCGGTAGTTGTGTCTTATCCTTGTGTGAGGGCGGAGTGAGGCCCAGCGTGGGACCTGCTCCAGGAAGGAACGCTGCATCTGCGCAGGAGCAGCTGCTTGCGGTTCAGTCAGGCTGCCTACCCTGCACTAGAGCTGCTGTGGAGTAGTGATCTCAGCTGCAGGAAAAAGTTAAAATGATGCCGTTTCAGACACTTCAGCTGACACACGGATGCACAGTGGCCTTACTACCAATTAGTCGAGCTATTTTAGTGGTTTGAATAAAATTCTAACTTCTCCGACTAATTAGGTGAGGCTTTTGTTCACATAGACCCAGCCCTCAGTAAGTTGTATAAAAAGCATGGTTTACACAAATGCTGCAGCTGGCTTATGCACTCACCACATGCCCCGGCATGTGAAGAGCGAGCTCCTGCAGGACGCATGCACTGATGTGGGAAGTCTTAGCAGTGCTACCACTGCAGTTGTGGCTGTCACTGTCCCAAGAGATAGCAGTCTGCCCAGATGCATGCTCTAATTAATGCCTTTGGGCTGGTTATAGCAGAGACCTCAATATAAGGTATGTGTTTCCACTCTGATTTTATATATACATACATACACACATATATATATTTATGTGTGTATATGTATATACATAAATGTGCATATGTGTATATAACATAATAAATATATATTAATATATGTATATACTATACATATACACACATATATACTTAAAAGAAGAAATAGTTGTATTAAAATTTGTTATGAGAACCACTTTCTTCCCAAGTCAGTTGAAACAGTGTAATACTTAATAGTTTTTGTTTTTATTTTTTCTTTTTCACTTGAAAGGCAAGGTCTCTCTATATAACCAGGCTGGTTTGAAACTTACCGTGTAACCAAGTAGAGTCAATCATTTTTCCTTTGCTTCCTAAGTACTGAAACTAAGGGCATTTATTACAGTGTCCATTTGACACATCTTGTACATCCAATCATAGGCTCCCAAATGCTGTAATATTTAGCCTTTTATACATATATCAGGCTCATGACCAGGGAATCAAGTATGTTGACTCAATCTTAAGAGATATGTGGAGAGGCCCTTGGCCCTGTGAAGGTTCTGTGTCCCAGTATAGGGGAATGCCAGGACCAGGAAGCCGGAGAGGGTAAGTTGGTGAGCAGGGAGAGGGGAGAGAGAACAGGTTTTGTTTTTGTTTTTGCTTTTGCTTTTGTTTATTTTATTTTATTTTTTTTGGAGGGGAAACTGGGAAAGGAGATATCATATGACATGTAAGTAAAGAAAATACCTAATAAAAAAGAGATATGTATATTTAAAAACTGAAACTTGAATTATTGTATCACAGACAAAAAAATATGTAAGCTAAACACAACTATTCCGTTTGAAGTGTACATGTGTATATGTATATATGTATATTAAATATGATATAATATATAATACACATATATCATATGAATATGTTGTAATATGTGTATATATATGTGTGTGTGTGTGTAAAATGCTTTTAAGAAATGGCCAGAGATTGAAAGTCAGCAAACTGCTTTTTCAGTAGCTGGATTTATTGTGACTGATACTATAAGTCACAATAGGTAGTTTCTTTTTTCCCTTCCTCCTTACACTTGGAGGAATTCTGTTTGCAAGGCCTTGCTAGCTAACAGCTCCTGTGTGAATATGCCTTGATGAACTCAGGGACCCTTCTCTTCACCACCATCTTTGAATGCACGGCAGGATGGTCACTGGGTTGACTGTGCACAAATATTTCCTGACCATTTCCGAGTCCTTTTCCAAAATGCATTGTTCGTCTTCTTCACCTCTGACCCAGGGTCAGGTATCAGGTTGTTCTTTCCCTTCTCCCATAGCACAGCATGTGAGCATTTGCTGCAGGAGGTTAAAACAGCTGGGAGTGTGCAGCCGCTCAGGACCCAGAGGGTGGCCTTGTTCCTAGGAAGGCATCACTAAAGCTGGTTAAGCTTCTGGGAGCCTGCATTGGGTTAGGAATAGGAAAGGGTTCGGCAATGTCAGAAGACAGTTACACTATGCTACTCTCACACATCTGTGTCATCTCACATGGAAAAAGCCTTTTAAAATTTTCATTCTGCAGGCTAATGTTATTGCAAAGCATTTTGTGGTATATGAACTTTCAAAGAGAATATTCTGAAATGCAGTAAGCAGGAGAATCAGAGTGACTTTGGAACAAATCTTTGTTTTCCTGCTGCCTGCATGGCACTCTTTCTATGAAGTATAGATGACTGAGCTGGAAGCCAAAACAGACTTTGTAAGAGTTCATCACCGCAGGTACCTAAGATGAATCAATACTGGCTTTCCAACTATGCCTTTTACGACCTGTCTTGCCAAGCCGTGGGTGATACTGAACATTAGCAAGGATTCAGCCACAACTGTATCACAAGGATAAGACAGGGCTTTGCTGATGGCGTTCAGGTGGGAGGTGGCATTGGAGGATGGGCCTTCTGCCCTGTCCTCAGTCACCTTCTGGCTGCCTTAATTGTTTACTATTAGTTACTCTTAAGACACTAGAGCCGGGCGGTGGTGGTGCACGCCTTTAATCCCAGCACTTGGGAGGCAGAGGCAGGTGGATTTCTGAGTTTGAGGCCAGCCTGGTCTATAGAGTGAGTTCCAGGAAAGCCAGGGCTACACAGAGAAACCCGGTCTCAAAAAAACAAAACAAAACAAAACAAAACAAAACAAAACGACACTAGAGAGGTTCAGAAAGGTCAGTACACAAAAGGATTTAAGGCTTTTAACCTTGAGGGTCCAGCCCTGTCATCCTGTGCTACATGGGCTCATCTCTGTGTCCAGTTCAAATCTTTCCCAGTGATGTTCCATTTCTCACTCCTCCTCTGTGACCTGTTGCAGGGAGAAGGAGGACTCAAGCTGTGTTCGCCTCACAGGAAACAGCTTGCTTGCTTCTCACCCTGGCTCCTCTCCCTGTCTTTAGGCATTCTTTCTTACCTGATAAGCCCGTCTAGGATTTTAAGAATTACCATAGAGGGTTGGATTATTTTACCTACCATCACAATCATGATACCTAACAGTTCCATCACATTTCCCCATATTTATTTATCCTGCCCCTTTGTAGTTACACTTCTCTTTTATTAGAATCCTTGTGTGGTGATTTGAATAGGAATGGCCTCCCTAGATTCATGTGTTTGAATGTTTGACTCTAGAGAGGTGTGGCCTTATTGGAGGAGGTGTGGTCTTGTTAGAAGAATTGTGTCACTGCAGGGGTGGGGCTTTGGGGCTTTGAGGTCTTAAATGCTCAAGCTATGCCCACTATGAAACACATCCAGTCTCTTCCTGGCTGTCTGTAGATCAAGATGTAGAACTCCCAGCTCCTTCTTTAGCATCCTGTCTACCTGGACACTGCCATGCTTCACATATGGACTGAACCTCTGAAACTATAAGCCCCGAATTAAATGTTTTCTTTTATAAGAGTTGCCTTGACCATGGTGTCTATTCACAGCAATTAAAATTCAAATGAAGATACCTTAGCAACAAGTGATACATGATAGAGTTTTGCCATTTCTAGAATGTCCTACAAATAGAATCACTCAGCATAATGCCCTCGAGACTCACCCACGCTCAATAGTGTATCTCACTTGTTAGCTCCTTTTAATAGATTGTTATTATTGTGTGTATAGATGTGCTAACTTTTAACCATTCATCAGTTGAAGGAAATTTTTGTTCTGTACAGTCTTTGGTGGTCATGAACAGAGCTTTTGTCAACATGCAGATTTCTGTGAAAATGCTAATTTTTCATTTTTCTTGGGTCTACGCTTAAGGACTGGGATCCTTAGATCATACACTCAGTGTGTTTAAACACTGTAAGAAACTGTTTCCTGGAGCGGGGAGCCATTTGACATTTCTATTGGAAATGTGTAAGAGTTTCAGTGGCTTAGAACCCTCCCCAGCACTTAAGTGTATCCACATTTTTAATTTAAACCTTTTCTAATAAGTTAATGAGCAGTGGTGCACATCATTCTTGACTGACTCCCGTTGGCTCGCCTGCCTCGGTGCAGGCCTCCTTCCACCCTTTGCTCATTTCCAACACGGGTCACTTTGCTTACTTGCTGCAGGACTGGGCAAGTCCCTTGTGTGCCCCACATCCAGTGTTTGCATCAGATACGTGATTGGCAAGCATTGTCTGAAGCTCGTCTTTTTATTCAGTGCTTTTGCAGGGTGAAAGTTTTCAGTTTTTTTGTTTGTTTTAAATTGGACATGCTTTTTGTGTCATATTCAATGAGTTCCCCAATTGTAGACTATAAAGACTCCCTGCAGTGTATTCATCTTGGAAACTTTATAGTTTTATTGTAAAGGATTCAGACTGATTTTGAGTGATGTTTTTGTAGGCTGCATGAGGCTCTTGTAGGTTTCCTGTTACTGGAAGTTTCTGATGGTTTCATGGCTGTCTTTCCCAGGTGACTTGTCTTTGAGCATTTGTTAAAATCATTTGACTATAGTGACTCATTTCTGTCCCCCGATCTGTGTCTAGCCACCCCTCAGAAAACACTGCTTGCTTTCTGCAGCTTTGTTATAAGTCTTACGATTAGATGCCGTGAGTTCCAGCATCATTCAAAGTTGTTTCACCTCCTGTAGGAGGGGATTCCTTTTGCTTTTCACATAAATTTTAAATTGTGGCTTTCTAAACTAAACCTAAATTAATAATAAATACATACCTGATGTGATTTTGATGGCCTTTAGTCTATAGATCTGTTTGAATGGAATTGTTACCTCAAGTGTCGGTTTTTTCCAGTTCATGAATATAGTATGCTTATATGCGTCTTCTTTGAGTTATTTGTATGTATTATCATTACTTCATTTAAAGCAGGCTTATTGTTCTGGATCACTGGAGACACAGTCAGTCTTTCCCCGTTACACTTGATGTAGCTGGAAGCATTGTGTGGCCTTCTTTAGACTGAGGTCCCCCGGTTCCTCTTGTTGCTAAGGTTACTGAATGGTTCTACTTCCGTGGAGCGGTCTTGTGCTTTCTGTGCTCTATTTCATCTGCGGGGTATACTGTATGGTTTCTTCCTTTGAATATAATCTCACCTTTTGGATATATGTCTTACTTGATTATGGACAAAACTTTTATATGTTTATATGAAGGATTCAGTGTCCCGGTATTTAGTGAATGATTATTTTAGTTTTTTTTATTATTCATTTAGTGTGTATGAGCGTTTCGCCTGCATGTGCACCATGTATGTGCCTAGTGCCTATGGAGGTCAGAGAGCATGTCAGGTTCCCTGGAACTGGAGTTATGGATGGTTGTGAGCTGTCCTGTGGGTATTGGGAACCGACCTGAGTCCTTGAGGTTAGCAAGTGCTCTTACCTGCTGAGCCATCTCGCCAGCAGTTTGATGATATTTTTAATGCCTATATTCCTAAATGATGTTGGTCTTTTTTGAGATATCTTTGGTGTTTTTAAATATTCCCTCTACTTCTGTCTTATACTTGGGAGGAATTGATATGAATTCTTTAAGCGGTTGGAGGAATTTGTCAGGTAAGCAGTATGGGCTTAGACTTTTCTCTGTACGAAGTTTTTAAATTAATAGTCAGTCTTTCTATTTACTGCAGGCCTGTTCTGACTTTCTCTGTCTTGCATCTTCTTTTGTCAGTATTTTCTCCTAACTTGTCCATTCTATCTAGCATATGTTTGTTGGTAGAATGATTTCTACATTTTTGTTCCCCTAAGATTTCCATTTCTGCCTCAGTTTAAAAGGCTGTTTATTGCTGACACGGACTTCTGGATTGATGGTTACCTTTTAGCTCTGCATTCTGCCTTGTGATCTCCGTGGTTCCTTCTGGGAAATCTATAATTATCAAAACCCATTATTCCTGATATATATTGCTTTCTTCTAGACTTTTCAATTGTCTCTAGTTTTTAGCAGCTTGATTATGATCTGTCTGGCGGTGGACTCTGCATTTCTTGGAACTGTAAATTTATCTTTCTCGCCAAATATGAGAACTTACAGTCTTTTTTTTTTTTTTTTTTAAGTATTTTTCCTTCTTCTGAGATGCTGGAGCTGTGGCTGTTAGACATGCTAGCATTCCCCACAGGTCTCTGAGGCTGTCTCTGCTCACACACTGCTTTTCTCAGGTTTCTCTGGATAAGCTACTCTTCTACATCAGGTTCACCCGCCGTTTCTTCTGTCACCTCCATTGTGACATTGCATTCATCTGGTAACATTTGAAAAGTTTTGTCTTTATGGAGGGTGTTTTTTTTTTTTTTTTTTTTTTTGATCTGCTCTAGGATTTCTTTTTGTGTGAGGGGAGGATAAACTTACTGTCCTTCCATCTATACAAGAGTGTTCTACCTTCCCAAAGATGCTCCAGTGGCTCCTCTAAGTTCTTTGATTATTCTGCTACCCATGTTATGAGAGTTGATCACCCTTTCATTACAAGGTGTCCTGCCTAAAGGCAGGGTTTCTCTGTATAGCCCTGGCTGTCCTAGAACTCACTCTGTAGACCAGGCTGACCTTGAACTCAGAAATCCGCCTGCCTCTGCCTCCCAAGTGCTGGTATTAAAGGCATGCACCACCACTGCCCGGCATGGGCATTCTTAAATATAGGTTGAACATATCTAATCTGAAAATCTGAAATCCAAAAATGCTCCAAAATGTAAAAATCTGAAAACTGACATGATATCACAGTAGAAAATCCCACATCTGTAGAGATGCACAGAACATATGTGTGATCACACGTATGACCCCTTTAAATGCAAGGCCCAAAGGAAATGGAAACGAATGTTGTGCCTTAACTTGGATCTCATTCCAAAAATACCTTGTTAAGTACATGAAGATATTCACACTTTGAAACATCCTGACCACTTCTGGTCTCAAGCCTAGCAATAAGGGACGCCGAAGCTGTGTTCTGATGTATCTATGGCTTGCCCATGTCTTATGCTGGCAGGCAATAGAGCTGCTCTACTTTTCTTCTGTGGGCTGTCTCTAGGATCAGCTCTGCTCGGTCTTACGAACTCATTTGTGTCTGTTCTCCAGGCTGAAATCTCGGAAGTGAGCTGTGCCAGAGTGGGAAATCTCAAGGCCACTGATGCTGCCCTTTAGGGTCAGATCCAGAGTGGACAGTTCAGTGCGAATGACAGTACTTTGTTGTATAAGCCTCCCGAGCTCCTCTCTGCAGGCGCTCTGATGATTTCCGATTTCCTCAAGCCCTTTCCCACCAACTTTTAGATAGAAATCCAGAGCATTTAATTCTCTACTGGGATGTATTATTTTCTTTGTCTGTGTCCAGGATCAGGCAGTAAATAGCTAGGAAAAACAAAAAAGCAATGAGATTTCACCCTGTGCCTTGGAGACTATAGCTCTTCTTGGGAGACCCATTCTCTTGGAGTTTGATGTCCACCTAGCTGATTGGCTCTGCTCCTTGGCCCTGCAGGGTATCCTGACTGGGTCCAGGTGGGAATGATCACAAAATCAAGGCTCTTGTGATACTCTCTTCTTGACTGTGGAGGTTTTTGTTTTTCTCTTGCTTCTTGGTCTAGAAAGCAGCTTTTCTTTTCTCTCTCTCTCTCTCTCTCTCTCTCTCTCTTTTTTTTTTTTTTTTTTTGGTCTATATACACTGCATGTTTTCATGTGCCAGGTTGCCTTTGAATCTGCACTGGGTGATACCCGGAGAGTAGGATGAAAGGGGAAATTTGGGTACTGTTCTGAAGGTATTCTGGGTTTGTTTCCATTCCCCAGTTTCCATGTTCCCATTTACATTTCACAGTCCTTAGATGCCCTCTGTTTTCTGCCCAGCTCTTCGTTGGCATGGACTGGTCCAAGGGTGGGGGTTCTTATCCGCTCTTGCTTGCAGCTGCAGCCCTCACATTAGAGTTAACACTGTTGTCTGTAACACAAACCCTGTGTGGGTGGAGATGGCTCACCAAGCTTGTTTCTGTGGATTTCTAGGATGCGTTTCTAATGCGCACCACGACATTGTCAAATGCTGTTTGAGATGAGATAAGCTTACCTCTGATTTAACTCTGAGGATGGCATTCTGGAAAGGGCCAAAGAGCAAACATGTTAGCCCAGGAGTGAGGCTGCTGAGGTGAGAAACAGCCATATGCATCTGACAGGATGCTTGTGTTCCAGGCAGACCTGGTGACTGGTGCTACAGCATGTAAGGTTCTCCTAAACCTTACATAGGCATGCTTCTTTTCTCTCAGGGTCCTGCCTCTCTCCGCCCTTCATGTCTTTTGCTAAACTATCCTTCTCAGTACCACCACATGGGAGCCAGACCTTGGTGTATGTTGTGGTGGGGACCAGGTGCAGACAGGAATCTTTGGAAAAGGTAGCGTGCCTCATCCGCAAGCGTTTTGAGCAGCACAGAACAGTCTGGGGCTGGGACCATCTGTGGCGGCTGTTGACTGAGAGCCGGGAGCTATAAAGGGAAATAAACATTTAACTTCCTTCTGATCTTCAGTTTTTCACAGTATATCCCTAGATTATGCTTTGCTTATTTTAGAGTTAGCTCCTTAAACTAATGCTGCCCTCCTCCCCTTCCTTCCCCTCCCCTCCCCTCCCCTGTCTTCCTCTCCTCTTCCCTGTCTTTCCCTCCCCTCCTCTCCCTTTCCCTCTCCTTTCCTCCTCCCTACCCCGTCTTGTTTATTTATGTTTTTTTGAGACAGGATCTTGCTGTGTAGCCCAGGCTAGCCTCACACTCCCCACCTAATGGTTCATGCTCAAAATTCGGTTTTCTTCACGTTTTATGTTTTTATGTGTGTCTTCCTCTCCAGAAAGGCAGGATCCACCCACAGGGTCACCTCGGTGCTGACATGGTGATGTAAGTCACCAGTACCTGGCCGAAGGCACTACAGTTTTGTTGGCAGTTTTATTTTTGTGACATCAGTGATAAAATTAAAAAAGTGGAGGCCTTGATAAAGTGCTACGCGTTCCTGGTTTGTATGTTACCCTTACTATGAAAACATCTTTTCTTTTGCTTTTGTTCTACAGTTTTTTAAAAAAATCTCCTTTACATGCTTGTCTTGATTATGTGGTTTTTTTTTTTTAAACTTTGCTTTTATTTTATGTGTATGGGTGTTTGTTTGTGTGCATGAATGTATACCACATGTGTGTCTGGTGCCTTTGAAGGTTGGAAGAGGATATTGGATCTCCTAAGATTAGAGATAGATGTGGTTGTGAGCCAATTGTGGGTTCCGGGATATGAACCTGGGATCTGTAAGAACCATGCTCTTAACCACTTAGCTGAGGTCTCCCTTCAGCCTCTTATTATGTGTATTTTTTTTTTAAATTTTATGAGAAAAGGAATATATAAGCAGTCATTTAAGAAGGGAATGGGACTATAGTTTGTGCCTTTCTTTAGTTTTTGTAGAAAGCAGCACTCCCATTTGGCTTAGTGATCAGACATAGTCTACCTTTAAGGAGCATAGAATTCTACCTTCTTAAATAGTTTCAGCCATCGACCCTTTTCCTCAAGATGGTTTAAGATGAACACCAAGACCGGAATGGTTGCAGATGCTCAGGAGTGCTTTGAGCATTTAGTGTGTGGAGTTTTGCTGCACTGGGTTCTTCTAGACCTGCTTCACACAGATCCCATGCTGAGAAGTGGAGGGCTGAGTAAACAAACAATATGGGTCTCCTGTGTGTGCAGTGAGCCCTGTGAGGACAGGTACATGCTTTCTGATGTAGAGCTCTAAATGCATAAACCTTTAAATCAACTGGGAATTTTTCTTTACCCATTTGTTTCCAAAACATAACCTAAATTACCCGAGCCAAGCTAACAAGGTACTGAGAGATAGTTTGTATTCTGCCCTTGCAGGGGTGGTAAGAACCCAGAGAGAAGGCACTGAGGCTGTTGGCTTGCAGTTGAGCTTGGGTGGAGGCAATCACCTTTTGTCTTTGAGTTGATACAGAAGTTGATACTTCTTAAGGTAATTAACTCGAGAGACAGAGAAGTTGTGGACTCACACTGCCTATGGGACTAAAGCTTTTTCCACTATGTATCTCTCTAACCTGATGCCTCCCACAGCAGGGGCACTGTTCAGAATGTTACACTTATGTTTGAAACATTGTATAGTTAAGGTTTTTTTGTTGTTGTTGTT
>JADRCC010477826.1:0-11913 GCA_019843855.1 Hylomyscus alleni
TAGAGTTTCTCCATCCTTATTATGAGTAAAAATGTCATGACATGTAGTCACTTATGCTTGCAGGGAATATCTGAACACAGATATTCTCAAGGAGAGACTTCAGTCTACAAAAGGGGCATTTTGGGTGCTCCTCTTTTCATGACCCAGCACTCCAGGACTGCATGACATGACCAGAGATTAAGCATCTATTACAATGAGTATTCTTTCCTGGAGTCAAAAAGCCTTGCTTTCCATGCTTGTCTTTCAAGCAGCATCCTATCTTCCAGCTATCAAGTGGTAGCTCTAAACCTAGCTAATTGCATTGTCAACACAAATACAGTATCACTGTAAATATGACAGGTACCCACAAGAGGGACCAGACAGGAGAACACAGGTGCCAGTTAAGAGAAACCAAACCAAACCAATTCCAGTCTCAGACCCAAGTACATGGAAGGCAGGCAAGATAGCTCAACAGATAGAGGTTCCTACTGACAAGCATGAGAATCTGAGTTTGATCCACAGGACTTATTTGTAGTAAGGAGAAAACTGACTCTCATAAGTTGAAGTCAGCTTCTGACCTCCATAAATTCACTATGGCACATTTGACCTCTTACACATACAAAATAGATAAATAAAATGTATTATTTTTAAGTACATGGAAAAGGAGATAGCAAGATGTGCAAACACCTTCAGGCTGTGGCTGAGTCAAGGGAGAATGATGCTGATACAGCAGATAAAGGAAGAGCCCAGGAAGGAAGCTGTGGTAGTCATAGTGCTCTCTTTACAATAATAATGTTTTTCCAAAAACCCATTAACCTTCTTAATGCAATGATTTACCAAGAAGCCCAGTAAAGAAAACCAATGACAACAGGCAAATTCTGTCCTTTGAATATGGTTTAATTTTTACTTCCTCTGTCTCTTCAAATCCAACTTCGTTTCCTATCTAGAATGAAAACTCAGCCAGGACCATTGATTTATTTTTCTTCTTCATTAGTTTGTTTATTTATCCACATTACATCTCAATCACAGCCACTGCCCTCTCTTCCTGGTACCCTACACACACACACACACACACACACACACACACACACAGAGAGAGAGAGAGAGAGAGAGAAAGAGAGAGAGAGAGAGAGAGCCCCTTCTTCTCTGAAGAGCTCATACCAATACTCCTCAAAGTATTCCACAAAAGAGAAACAGAATTAATGTTACCAAAGTCATTCTATGAGGTCAAGGTCATCCTGATACCTAAACCACACAAAAACTCAATAAAGAAAGAGAATTTCAGCCTAATTTCCATATAAACTCAAAAATACTCAACAAAATATTCCCAAATTGAATCCAAACAGTAAAAGTATCACCCACTATGATCAAGTAGGCTTCATCCCAGGGATGCATGGGTATTTCTATATATGAAAACTCATCAACAGAATCCACCATATAAGTTAGCTGAAAGAATAAAAAACATGATCATCTCGCTAGAAGCTGAAAAATTCTTTGACAAAATCCAACACCCTTTCATGTTAAAAGTCTTAAAGAGATCAAAGATAAAAGGAGCCTTCCTAAACACAATAAAGGCAATATACAGCAAGCTAATAGCCAACACTAAATTAAATGGAGAGAAACTTAAAGCAATTCATCTAAAATCAGGGACAAGTTGTGGCTGCCCACTCTCTCTGTTTGTCTTCAATATAGTACTTAATTGAAGTTCTAGCCAAAGCAATAAGATAATTAAACGAGATCAAGGGAATATAAACTGGAAAGGAAAAAGTCAACATATTTCTATCTGTAGATGATATGATTGTATACATAAGAAACCCCAAAAATTCTATCAGAGAACTCCTACAGCTGATAAACATGGTTGTTTTCTTTTGGCTTCAAGATAGCAAAGAATCCCTTGGTTCAGAACCCTCAAGTCAAGTCCATCCTAAAACACTCTGTCCAACAGGGTAGAACAGGATTAGCCTAACACTGGGAATTCCCCTTTCAACTCAAATTTGCTTCAGGATGAGTGCTTAGCATCTGTCATCCACTTCTGGTTTCTGAGCATCACCAGCCAGATCCCAAAGGTTAAAGGAACCAGGTCTTCCAGCAGGCACTGCTATGACCAGCCACTGCTTCCCATGGATGGAGGGTGGAAAGCACATGTTTTACTTTGTTTTTCTCTCATGGCATCTGGGAAGAGGTCTTGCTGACCCTCCCCCACTACCATAGAGAATTCTGGGAACAACTTTCCTAGCATCAATGGATCACTGTCCTCAGGCTCTGAGCTCCAGACCCCTTACACAACTCTCAGGACCACATTGCTTCTCCAGGACATCTTTGGTCCCTTTCAGTGAGGCTTCACTGAGACTTCTGTGTGTTCAGTTTGGCCCCCGTGGGTGACTCCCTAGGTGTCTTTCCCTTGACTTCAAGTTATGCAGAATTCCTTTTACTCACTTAAGGAACAGAGAGTGGAGACCACATCCTAGTAATTTGGTAAATTGAACTGTCTTTCCCTGATCTTCTCCCCTCAGGCCTGGAAGTGGAACAAGATTTCCAGTTACCCACCATGCCTGTTAAGGATGTGGAATACTTGACACCTATTACATTCTCATATTCTGGGGCCCTGCTGAAAGCAAGTGACATTTAACATCCTCTTATAATAGGCTTAAAGTGCTAGCAAACCAGGACAAACGTAAAATAATTATGAATATACTTAGCGTAGAAAAACAAACACAAAGAGAAGAGTGTAATAATGAGAAAGACATGTGTTTGTTGAGCAAAGCTTTTACATGTGTTGTTATCTAATTTCCAAGGACTAAGAAATGTATATCAGGATCAAAATCATAACGCTGTTTGAATAGCACCACAGAGTTTACAAAGGGCTCTCTTGTGCATTGTCTCCTTTGATCCACCTAAGAGAATTCATGGCTTGTGCTATCTCATTTTCCAGAGAAAGAACTGGTGTCAGGTATATCAGAGGGGGCTAATTTTATAGGCTAACCCCTACCAACAGAAATCTGCTTGGTGGAGGAAAAACTTGCAAAGTCTCACCCAAGATCAGAAACTGAAAATAACCATTTAGAAATTTTTCATGCAGTTTAATGCAACCACAATATCCACAAATGTGATCCATCAGCAGGTGTGCACTGCATTCAGTGTTCTCAAATTGGCATCATGGTTCTTGTGCAGTGTGGTTTCTATAATGGTACTGTACATGCACAGTAGGAAAACGTTCCCATGTGCAAATGTTTGTCGATTACAAAAGAGTTAAAGTTGGCTGTCCAGGACCAATAATTTGAGAAATATGTCATTGATTACCCATTTTACTTAGAAAGATCAGAAGAGCAGATAGTGCTGCTGTTGATTAGTACTGTCTGCTGTGATGAACGCCAGGGTAGGGAGCAATGATACATATACCATACTGTGCCATCACGACATGGAGTCTGTGAAAGTGGGATAAATTCAGATACCAAGAAGATTCATAATGAATGAAATACTAATAAACCTGATTATAGAAACACTATTCTCAAAATGCTCTGCATATTTGACATGTAATGTCTCATTTGCAATCTGGGACAGCCCTGCAAAGAAGGGATTTTTAGTCTCAGGGTATATAGATAATTATGAGTCAAAATGTCTGAGATCCTGTCTCCAGTTCCAGGGCCTCACAGAGCAGGATGATACTGGTCTCTCTAGCTATAGTGGCCACATTTTGTTGCCACCTACAACTTCTGCCCCCTGGAGGGGACAATAAAATGATGAATGTAGACACAGCGAAATGAGAATGTCAGTTTTATTATAGAGCAGTTGAGGTAATTTCATGGATGACATCCTAGATTGTTTTTAGATTGACATTCCAGGGAATGATGTAGCCTCCCTGGTAGAACAAAGCAATTGCCCCTTTCAAATAACTCTCTGCGCTGTAGAGGAACAGAAGTCCAACCTAAGATGACATTCTTTTTTTCTTTTTACTTAATAGCTTATTCCAGAAACGATTATTGAGTGTTATTCTAAATAGGCCAGTAAGATATTTATATCCAGTAAACATCTATTAAGCACGTACTATGTGCTAGAGACCATATTACATTGGGAAGACATGTACATGAGTGGTATCAATGGATGCATCCACACATATTTACAATTCACTGCCCTATGTTAAAAATAGGGAGGATATTCAGAATTTCTTCTGAGGAGGGAGTCATTATTTCTGCATATGAAGAAGGTAAGAACAAGAATACAAAGAAATAGTTCACAAAGGGGACATAGTATGATCCCCACATGTTTTCAAGGGTGAATAGGCAGGCATCACCCTTGATGGCATCTAGGGAATCTAGACTAAAGGAGCAGCATACCCAAGAGGCTTTAACCATGAGATAGGCTTTTGAAAGTAGAAATGGATCTGCATATGTTACTTCTGCATGTGACATGAAAAAAAGTTGAAAAATCATCAGTTGTAAACACGAGATGCAGAGTCCCTAATTGTAACTAACCCAAGTGCTTTACATCACTGTATCACTGTGCTTTCATATTTTCCCCTGATAATATAAAGATAACACTAGAATCTATGGTGATTGTTGTGTGGGCACCGAGAGTACTGAAAGCACTGTCAACCTACAGTGTTTAATAAGTGACTTGTTGAGGATCATGGTGATGATAATGGAAGGTGATGGTGACGGTGTTGCTAATGGTGATGGCACTGGTGGTGGTAGTGGTAATGATGGAATTGGTGGTGAAATAAAGATAATGATGGTGATAACGTCCACTTATTTGTCTCTCCTCTCAAAATGCAATAACTAGGCTCCGAGGATGCTGTGTGGAGAATAAAGGATAATTAGAGACAGTATTGCAGAATGCTCTATTACTTTACCTACCAACATTTCTTTACAGACTGTCCTGCTTGGCACCCTGTAGACTTTTGTGAAAGAAGATACATCTCAGAAGCAACAAAGGGACTATTCTTCCTGCACACAAATGGAAACCTGTATTAGAGGTCCGAAAACTGCAATCTTCTGGATAATTCAGGGCCCTTCTTGCTTTTGGAAATAATGTTCTTTTGGAACTCAGTCACATCTACCAATAAGCAGTTGTCTTTGGTTGCACGTGACCAACAAGTCTTCACCACTTACTATCAGAACTTTTGAGAAAAAAGGCCAACTCTTGCCCTTTATGATATTCAGATAACCACTATCAACTACCAGCTTTACCACAAATTCCAATGTTGGGTAAGGTTAATGCAGGGTTAATGGACTGATTGCTAAAGGACATTGGCTCTCTCTCAGAGGATCTCTGTCCCCCCACACACAAAACCTCATAGCACCACTAGCCAATCACTAATAGCAGAGTCCATTATTCACAGTTTCTGAGTTTGTAGATTCATATATACACTAAAATTCAGTTGTAAGCCCAACATTAATACTTATGGGACTGCCTTGGTTGCTCTGAACATGCACAGAGTAATAAAGTACATGCAACTCAATGCTCACAAACCCAGCTGAAAGTTAAATGAGTAATGGACTGCTGTGTTGACAAGCTCTCATAATGTAAACAATTGCCTTTCTGGGATCTGTTCACAAACACAGTGTGTTGTTGTTGATTTTGTGGTTTTGTTTGCTGGCTTTGCTATTTGGACTGGCCCCCTAAGCACAGAATACTGTGTTGTCCAGTGTTGCTAAGTGCAAGACAGCTGGAATGTGTCCTGTGTCAAAAGTATCTAACTCTATTCAGGCATGAGGCACACACAGTGCTGTGTAACATAAATTCTATATTAAGTAATTCACATTCACATGCACCCACACCCACACATGCGCTCTCTCTCTCTCTCTCTCTCTCTCTCTCTCTCTCTCTCTCTCTCTCTCTCTCTCTCACACACACACACACACACACACACACTTGTAGAGCACATAAAGGCTATAAGTCACCTGATGAGTAAGTATGTGATCAGGGGCTCCAATCCTAAACCTGAACTGTCAAAAACTGCAGTTGAGTATTCACTAATTCAGTGTTCCTGGAGACTTTAAAAACTATAGCTGCTAGCATCAGGACATCCAAAGCCTGTGGTGATGCATGGGCGAGTCCACAGACCTGTTGCCAGGGCAACAGCCACCATAATCCCAGAATCCATTGGGCTCACCTCCCACCTTTACCTGCATTCCCTACGTCACAACCCATATATATTCGGGGAATATTCCTCCATCTCTCTCTGTCTCTCTCCTCTCTTTCTGCGCCACTTCCCCCTCTCCCTCTCTCTCTGTTAAACCTCTTACACGTGTATCTGTCTGGGCCTCTAGTGTGGTATGTTCTGACGCGTCCCGCCGAACTAACACACCAATAGCCATGGCTAGTGATGAGAATTGACTGTGCAAGGAAGGAAAAAAAAACATAGAAGCAAAATGTGTGTCACTTATTGGCACAGCACAGTGTACTGGGACTTTTCTTCTTAAGCAACAAAGAAGCTCTGCTACGCCAAGTTCTGATGGGGAGGAGAAAATCCCCTAGTCTTCCATCTGATGAGTCAAAGGAAACAGGAAATGCTCCGTGGTGGCCTGGGCTCAAGAAGCCTTCATATGTAGTATAAGAAAACTTTTCTGGGAACTGACTCTAGATTTTGGAGCTTGGGACCATGAACTCTGGTTTCCAGAAAGACTTCAAATGACTTACATTCTAGTCTCCACACCCATTCCTGAAACTCTACTGTAGGTAGCTTCTGGATAGTAACTCCACACCTGATTGGCCAAACTTCCCAGTATTTTTTCTTTCTCTAAGCATTACCGGGGGTCGGGGGGATGAGAGAAGGTAAAGAAATGTCCCCAGAGATCACTGCTTTGTGTCCATCCTGGTCCTCTCTGGAGCCAATCTTGGGCATTGATACCATGCATGAGGATGTGATCTTAGATTTGCACACTTGGAAAATCATGTCACCTCTCTTGTCCCTGTGGAGCTTTATCTTTAGCTAAACAGGAGTCTGTGGAGTTGACCACGAACAGATGTGCTTGGTTGTATTGGTCACCACATCTACAGTGGCACTTGGTAGCAGACATCTCATTGTTCATTGTATTCAGTACTGTTCTTGTTGTAGTGGAAAAAAAATTCCTAAAGAAACTTGAGGAAAACAAGGTTCTTTTGGTGCGTGGTTTGTGTAGAAACAGTCCATCATGGCATGTCAGGCATGGTGGGACAGCACGAGGTGGCTGACAGAGCGCATGTGCAATCAGGAACTAAAGAGACACGAATGCTGGTGTTCAGCTCACATTCTTTTATTTACTCAGTCCTGGGTCATGGCCAGTGGGACAGTGCTACCCACATTTGTGGGGACTTCTTTCCTTAGTCAGGGATGCACTCCAAAGTGTGTTTCCATGGTAAATTTACATCCAATAAAACTGACAATTAAGATTAAACAGCAAGCTCATCATCTAAGTCAGGAATTAAGCCACAGAGCCCCTGTAAGTCTTGCCATGGGAAGCACAACATATACTTTGTGCAATGAAGGTAAGAGCTTGTGTTGATTTGAATATGGTTGGCCCAGGGAGTGGCACTAATAGGAGGTATGGCCTTGCTGGAGTAGGCGTGGCCTTTTTAGAGGAAGTGTGTCACTGTGGGAAAGGGCTTTGAGACCCCCCTCCTAGCTTCCTAGAAGACAGTCGTCAATCTTCTCTTACTGCCTTTCAGATCAAGATATAGAACTCTCAGTTCCTCCTCTGCCATGTCCGCCCACTTCCTCCATGCCTCTTACCTTGCTCACACTCACCTCATGAGCTCCCCTCATCTATAACTGGGCATCATCAGCTCAATTTTGTGAGTTAGGAATACAGGCTCAGAAGAAAGGAAACTGACTGAGGTTGTGTCACCAAGCTGACAAAATGACAATGGGGGGCAAGAATTCATCTCCATCTTCCTGAAGTTCTTTCCTCAAGAGATCCTAGTGTCAACTCTAACACAGGTAACCTCTAACACCAAAAGCTGGTGGTCTCGCAGTAATTACTCTTGTGTGTGAGAATAATTGGATGACCCAGAACAAAACACACCTTCCAAGGAAACAAGAGGGTCATTTCTCAGCCTCACTAGCAATGTGAAGGAGTCCCCAGGGTTTGCATAAGGATGGAGTGTTGAAAGACACCAACAGACCGGGGACTGAGGATGGATGAGACTACAGTGAAAACTTTGTCCCAGAGGACTTCCTCCACCTTGGAGGGTCCCAGGGTCCAAGTAAAAAATAAAAGCAGGAGGGATTACTTTTTTTTTTCCTGACACTTCCAAATGTCCTAATAATAGTAAGAAGGACGGGGCCACGGCTGAAGGAACAGTATCTGGCAGCAGGGTAATCATCAGAGGGAGGCAACGTGAGCTTTTGCCTTTGAAGAATGAGGCAATGTAGGCTCAGCTGAAAGCACTAGGTGGGTAAGGAAAGGTAGAAATACAGATAAATATGCAGACTTGAACAATTTCAGGTTCCGAGCCTGTGCACAGAGAGAACTGATGGGCCTGTTAAATATTGCTCACCAAGAAGTTGACTAGGAAAATAATGTTTTTTTTTCCATGCTGTTTCCTCAGTGTTTGAGGTTTTTTGATATTAATTCAACATAATATTATAGGTAAAATAGTGGATTTGGGCTGTTATTTTCATGTCTGATCCCTACCAGGTTATGAATAAAGATAGTGTGATTTACATATTTATTAGCTGCATTTTTTACAAGAAAAGAACAGCTCCAAGTCTCCTATGGTCCCTGCTCTGGGCTGACTGGCAAAGACATTTAAAATAAGCCCCTGTCACCAATTCTCATTTCACACTGGTCACAGTGATAGCTGTGTATGAAATCGTAATGGAGGATGCTCCCATATCCACTCTGAAGATCAAGTTTAAGTCCAATGAGGTTCTCTGGGACTCTGTCACCTTTCTAAAGAACATAGGAAGTCACTGATACCCCTCAAACCCCTCTCAGAACACAGTGGCCTAGATTAACTCAAATGACAAAAGATCTGACTGTCACTTCTCCATTTGCAACATGTGATCTCAGTGGCCTCTGTAAAAAGGCCTGCTTTTTGGAAGCAGCACTAAGCAATATCCTATGTCAGGGCCTTAATACCTGTAGTGGTTTGTTATGAACTCAAAACTGCTTCAGCAGTCCAACTTCTCCTCTGGGAAGACAGGCTCATTCAGCTAGCAAGCACTGGACACAGCCTTCTGGGTATGTTCCCTTTATCTGGTGGTTTCCGATGTAAGATTTCACCAGGAGTGTCCTTCACAGACACAGAAGGGCCTGCTAAGAGGACATTCTTTGGCTAGGAAAAGCAGGCTATAACTTAGAAAAATCTAGAGTGTAGGTTCATCTCACAGGTATGGCTCTTGGTGTCTCCTCATCTGATAGAGCAAGCAATGAAGGTCACCTGCCTGAGACATGAGTCAGGGAAAGAGTGAACTAGGAGATAGAAGAAAGCAATTGGTGAATACAAATTTTTATTTTCTATGCTCAACTTTGAGTTTAATTACCCTTTTTACTTCCAGCATCACTAAACAATAATTGAAGCACTCAGGAAACAGTGCTGCCTCCAAGGGACAAACCTTCTGTGAGATGGGGTATCCCTGTAACATGTTCCTGCTTAAGTGTTTACCCAGTGGCTTGTCTATTCTCAGGGCCTGGGAAAGACTAAAACAAGGTAGGCATTTAGCACAGAGTATCATTGGAAGAGGTGTTTTCTGTTCTTTTGTCAAGAGCCTGAAAGCAACTTTACATCTACTCTGAGAACAGATGTCTTCTGAGATCTCTCACTAAGTGTAATTGGAATCTGATCTAAAGAAAGCATCCCAGAGCCACAGCAGAGGCTTGCTGGGGACTTTGCGGTCCCTTTTCTAGGCCAACAGGGCCTCCAAGCTATTTCAGCCACACCCCATGTTTTACTCAGATTCCTTCCTTTTTAGGCAGACTCATTACTACATAGCCAGAGAAAATGGTGATGAACATGACACAAGCTGAGGGGTACTAGAAAGGATACAGTGAGCCACACCTGCAGGAAAGTCCCTCCCTACACTCAGAGACCAGATTTCCTTTGATCAAACTATTTCTAGACTGACATCTCTAGACTTGGCTTAAATCATCTAAGGCTAGGCACCTCCCACAGATAAATGTCTATGTAGGCTTCATCTTTTCTAGTACTCTGTGTGCTGTTACTCTATGGGCACCATCCTCATTATTGTTATTAAACAAGTTAGGCTCATGGCTTCTCCTGATGAGAAAGAGTCTTCCTAATACATGGGACATGCCCAACAGAATCTGAATGATTCAGGAGTAATCCCTAAGCCTCCCTTAGCTCACCAAGAGGCATACCCTCACTAAGTTCCTAGGAATCCACTGAGGAACAGAGGTCATGCAAGAGAACATAAAGGTCAACAGGTGGACCTAGGTCTGGACAGTATTTTCTTTCTCTACAATCCTCACAGATCTCCTCTACACTCATTCCCTCTAATACTCCCAAAGCTCTCATTAAGTAGGAAAGTGTGTGTGTAGTTGTAGTGAAAAAGAAATTTATATTTTAAGAGTGTTATAAATTATTGTCCACTCATCTTCTAGGGGACTCTTTGAACTTCTTCAGTCTCCCTTGAACTTGAACAGTCCTCCTTGGGGATTGGATGGTGGATCCAGATTTCATGGAAGGCACAACCCACTGCAGTGGATGAATCCTCATTCTTTAGGAATAAGGAAATTCCTACTGTAGGTAGACTCCTGGAGAGTTATCCATGAAGAAAATTTCTAGACTGGTAGCTGTAGAGCCACCAACTAGAGAATCATGATGTAGCCAACAGTAAGTAAATACCATCATGGCAACGCATGGTTGTAATCCCGGCAAGGAAGGCATCTTGCTTCAGAAAGAAAAAGGCTAAAGAAGTTATTTAACCTCTCCACATACCCAAATATTAATTTCCTTGGATTGTAAAATGCCACCCATAAGCACTGTCAAAAGACTACCTTCATTATCACCCATAAGCATGGTCAAAAGACTACTTTCATTAATTCATTCAATTATTTGGACGATAAGTATACTATAAAATGCTGGCATTCCTATGACTGCAATACAACATGGGGAAGATACAAATACAACCAATACTGTCTCCAGAGGCTTGGTCCACACAGGTAAAGCAAAGGTGATAATAGAAAGAGATGGGGCTGGGAAGATGGCTGCATGAGGACATGAGTTTGATTCCCCCAGAACCTACATGAAAATTGGTCTCAGTGGCACATCTCAGCAATGGGAGACAGAGACAGGGGCATCCCTGGGACTTCTGGTCATCCAGTATAGCCAAATCAGAAGGCTCTAGGATCAATGAGAGACCCTATCTCAACAATGTATAAGGTGGAAAGGGATTGCTGAAGACAGTAGACATTGACCTCTTACCTACAATTGCATACACATATACAGAAAGACAGTCAGACAGACAGAGACAAAATAATTTAAAATTTGTAAAGAAATAAAATATTAAATAAATATGGTAATTCCTATAATGTAGGCATATACCTGAGGTAACTTGGGTGTTCCAAGGATTTCTAAGAAATAAGGAAAGATTTTTTTCCCCCAAAAAGGCATTTGAGGTAGAACAGCAATGATGAATATCTTTTCCACATAGTTGATCTGTAAGATCTTTTGGCCAAAGACACACAAAAGCCCAAAGTTGACTCCCTGCACAATATTTAAAGAAATAAATTCCTTTATTTTAAGGTTGTTCATTGTTAGCCAAATGCAAAATCAATCTGAAGTATAACTTTTTAATTATTAAAAATTCAAAATGTAGCTAAACAAGAACCAGATCACATATGTTAGCTCTAGAGATATTTTGTACTGGAATATATTTCATACTGGGATATATATATATATATATATATATATATATATATATATATATATCATCCAACTTTCTTGCCCTTTAGTCATGGAGTTTGACAACAATGAATAAATGCCAAGTGC
>JADRCC010478020.1:0-20427 GCA_019843855.1 Hylomyscus alleni
TTTTTTTTTTTCCTTTCAGGTTTTTTTTTTTATATGGTGATTACATTGATGGATTTTCGTAAGTTGAACTATCCCTGCATCTCTGGGATGAAGCCTACTTGATCATGATGGATGATGTTTTTGATGTGTTCTTGGATTTGATTTATGTGTATTTTATTGAGTATTTTTACCTAAAAGTTCGTAAGGGAAATGGGTCTGAAATTCTCTCCTCGTTGAGTCTTTGTGTAGTTTATGTATCAGTTTATGTATCAACTTGTGGGACAGGAAAAAATATCACTTTTTAAATAATAGAAGCTTCTAATAGTTACACTTTCTATGCTAACATTAACTCATAGGTTGCATATTTTTTATCTTGATTCAGAATAATGTGATTCAGTCTTATTACTATATAATGTATCTCTAGCAAAATTTTAAATACTGTGATATACATTACAATGTTCCTATACATTATAGATATCTTGTTAATGTGAAGCTAACTACTCATGAAGATAAATTTAACAGCATCCTAACATACAGAAACTAAAAATACAAACATATACCCTCTTCTCTATGCACCTGAGACTGCATTATAATATAGAATGGTAAATATGATTATGATATGAAAATATGCAATTTTAAACATTTACTGACTTTATAAAAACAACTCAATAGAGTTTTTCTCCTTTTACTTCTTAAAGACAGACATGAGATTATTTAAGGGAGGAACTATAAAATAATGAATGCAAAGATACTAGAACTTGGAACATTATGTATATACCATATATACAAAATGTATATATACATATACATATATTGTATACCATATATACCATAAAAACTGGTATATATGACCTCCTAGGACAGCATTTTTCATAGTTATAAAATACTAATATTGGAATAGAGGGAGCTAATGTTCCTAAAGTTATTAATATTGTGATTGAATGGGCATTAGTGACGTATGCATTTGTGCCTACTTTTAAGTCAGCTCTGAGAGAAAGAATTTATCCTAAGAAAACTTTCATTAGCCACATCTTATCATGTTAAAAAGACGGGCACAGAAAAGCTCCAGCATGTTGGCAGTTAATTAACTAGACAGTCACATGGCATCTTAGTAATCCACACGACCAGCCTAGCATTTACACAAAAGTTACATGTTATACATAAGTGGTTTGGCTTATACATAAGTGCTTTAGGGAAATGAAATATTCTGTTTTGCATTGACTCTCAACACATTGACTCTGTCATGCTTTGATTTCACCTTTATATGCATGCACTTTTTTTTTTTGCTTTATCTTGATACCTAGTATCTCACTATCAATTCTCCATAATTGGAGAATGTGTAAAATTAAGAGATTAATGTAAAACGTCTATTACTAGATCACTCACACACAAGAGTCAATGAGTTTAGGTGGCTCCCGTGGTCACTAGTATAATTAACTGTAGGACTTAGCCTAAAACTTGGAACTGCTGCCTGCCAGGCCAAGGATTTGTGCTTCTAAACCCAAAGAATATTCATCGTAGCATTTATAATCCTGTGGAGACGAATAAACCTTCCCTTGATTGCCAGGTTTCTGAAGGAGATTAGTCCTGAACTGTGGTCTTCCCAGGAGCTCAGAACAGGGAAGAGGATACATCAGAGCTGTTCGACATGCTGTTCTTTCACCATTATTTAAGAAACATCCTTTTGCCTTCTTAGCTGTCATGATGGGTGCACAATAGGTAGTATCTTAACAATGCGCAGTTGGATACTTTATTAGATAAAATAAGCTACGATATTTGAAGGACTTGTTTAACTCTACAAAACACAAGTCTATGTTTTATGCGCCTCTGCCACAGTTGTCAGCTTCTGCTCCTTCTCCATGAGAGCCATTTAAATGATCCACACTCACGTGTAACAAATAGCTCGGCTCGAAAACGTAAAAGAAAAGAAATCGATAAAGAAGAGCTAGCTAAGTAGAAATGTAGCAGCCTCATAGACATTTTCATTAGCTGGGATAAGGCCATAGTCATGTGTGGTGGCCCATTTTTTTATTCTCAGCACTTAGGCAGCAGAGCTAGGCAGATCCCTAAGTTCCTGACCAGCCAGGGATATATAAGGAGACTGTCAAAAACAATGCATGTCTGGGCTCTCATGCCTTGGTGCCCACGTGGAAGTTAGAGGACAACTTGCAAGACTCGGCTCTCTTCTTCTGCCACGTGGATTTTTGGGGATCAAACTCAGTTGATCCAAGTATCAGTGTTTTGGGGCTGAGGTGTCCAGGGACCTTTGTCCACTGAGCCATCTCACTTAAGACTTGCTTTTAAGTACTCCTCTGGTTTCCTAAAGTCCCATAGAGAAGGTGTATGGTGTTACGTTTCTACTGAAGCAACTGCAGAAAGTAAGTGATTGTTGTCAAACCAATGGAAAGATTGAATTCCTTAACTGAATTCCACTCTGCCATTTGTAAATCAAAGATGGAACTATTATGCAGGTCATTGAATAATCCATGGCTGCATTAGCATTTACATTCCGGGTGCCCTTTGCTGTGGGTGTGACTTGGCCTTAGAGGATTAAAATTCAGACCAGTTAAAGCCAAGACGCCTTGTCTTTTCTGTGTTCTATGAGATACCTGCTCTAGCCAAGACTCTCGCCATGCCTATCAGTGGAAACACATCGATAATATCAGTAGACAAAATAAACACAACACTCTGAACATGAGATATGATTCAGTTCTGTCTTTTGAAGTCAATATTTTTGAGGGCAGAAATGTGCATTTACATTTCAAAAGAGTAACTCTAATTCTCATTCCCTCCACACTTCCACCACACACCAATTTCTCACTGTTGGAGATCAAGCCAAGGCATTATCAAACAGTCTTTTAATTCCGTAGGAAGAATGACATGCTATAAAATAGTCTGAGTTTGGGATTTGAAAGTTAATATGTAGTATCTGTACTCACTAAGAACTCAATCTCCTCAATAAAGTGAAAATAGTGTTTATGATAACAAATGGTCATTAAAGGCTATCCCTAACAGGCTTCTGTAGTCAGGGTTTTTATACTACAGACCTTAAAACATGGAGGGTAGAGAAAAACCTAAATTCATTTGATATTATGACATATATGGTGCTAATAGTTAATATATTTACATTTTATTATTTTGTATTATATCGGATTGGTTGCTGGGTAGCTAGATGGATAGATGGTAGCTATATAGATACAGAGGTGATAATGGGCACCTAAGAATATTTAAATGTCGGAGACAGAGAACGAAATGTTCTTGAAGAGATAAAACCTACAGGTCCTCATGAAAAAGGGACACAGGAAGAGATGAAAACCTGCAAAGGTAAATGGCTGCAGGAGTCAGACCGGTGCCTCGGGATGGAGAAGCAGAGGCAGAGTTGCCATGGTTTTCAGAAGGAGATGGAAAGTAAATAAACACATCCTGTGTTAGGCTAATGAGACTGCAATTACATTCTGCTTGATATTTCCTTTGTCACATTCTCAAACACTGCAGAACAAATGAGCAGTGGCTACAATGGCCCCTGATGCAGTTAACATCAGAAGACCAGAGGATAGGGTCATGACTACAGAAGACAAGCGGTGACCAAATTGGAGACGAGCATGAGTAAGAGCATCTATTCTCGATTACTCTGAGAGAAGGCTGGTAAAAAAAAAAAAGAAGAGTGGGGACAGGGTATATAGTCCCTGAAATAAGTCAGCGTCCACTTTGTATCAAGCCTGTTTGTCAGATTTAATAATCAGGTCTACAACGCCTGGGGTTCCTGACATTTCTGAAGTAGTGGAAGCCAAAGATGATGTTTGAACCTCAAAGCAATGTTGCCATTTAGTATCTGCTATAACTGTTATCACCAGTTAATTGTGCAAAGCTGATATAAAAGATTAAGGGTCTATGACCATTTCATAACTCCATATTTTCCTCTTAGTAGTACCATCCGATTGACAGTTTGTAATTGCAATAAAAGAGTTTATGTGCTCTTACTAGAATTGGCCATGGTGGTATCCCAAGTAAACAGTGTACTACCCAGTTTGGCTAGACAAGTAGGCCATGTTTCGGCTCAGTTTTCCCCCCAAAATTTCATAGTAAGAACATGTGGTGTCTCCCGTAAACTGAAGATCCAGTTTGGAAGAGATGCATTATGCAAATGAGGAAATTAGCAACAAAGTACGTCAGATGTTAGTCATTACTACTTATTCTTCACTCCAGATTTGCAGAAATATAATAAGGCAGTAAATTCGACCAACGGATGCTCCGTTACTGCTATTAATGGACAATATTTTATTGTAATGTTAAATTTACTGCAAAACATGGGAATTTACAAGAGCATACATTTTCCTACACAATCTAATATAGTTCAATTTCCCTGGTTCTACGAGGAAAAGAAATAAAGGCAAATATGTCTCATACATATTTGAGCTGTAACGTGCTTCAAGTTTATTAAATATTCAGTCAGGTTCAACATCACCCCAAGAGCTGAGAACCAATTTCGCATCCCTCGATGGAAAACTGAGCTGTTCTCATTCGTCACAATATTGGTGAACACTGAAAGCTTTGCCCATGCTTTCCCCGCTCAATCTAATTCCAGCATCTTGCCTCTGTTCATTGATTGTTCCTGTTGTTACTACATACCCTAATGCCCCAACTCCCGCTGAACAGGTAGTAGATACGAGAGAAGTCATTTGTGTAAATGTGTATCTCAGTTTCCCCTTATTAACAGCACCTTGTTTATGCTTTTCATTGTCAAGTCTCCTTGACCTCTACTTTCCACGGTTGAAGTCAACCACTTGCACTGTGTAGCCATAAAGACCCAGAGGGAGCCTCATTGGCGGGCTGAACCATCACGAACTGAAGGCAGAAGCTGACTTCCTATTTCCTACATTCAGAAAGGTACTTTAGATGTGGATTTGGTTTGTTTGCTTTGACTGATGGCTTTTTTCCAATTCATTTGTTCATTTGTTTCTTTGCTTTGACACACAAACTACATTTGCAAAATCATTGGCAGAATATGCATGGCCAGTATGGGAAATTGCCAGTAAAGCTGGTCTCCTTCTTATTGAGAATCACAGGCTTCAGCTACTGCTCTCCTTTACACAAAGAGTTAACTCAGGTCTGCATTATGTGCTGTTGTGAGTTCCCATGGAATCTGAAACCTCATTCTACCAAGTCTTTTATGTCGGGGATTGTGTTCTAAATTCAAAAAACAAGCTCATTCCTCTTTATGGAAGGAAGATAGATAGTTGTCCACTCCCCAAATTGAAAATTTTCCAAAAAAAAAAAAAATCTTCTAGGTCTAGGGGCTTTAATTGTCCTAATGAGAATATTCTAGAAAGAAACATCGATTACCTTCAGTCTTGCTATTTAATATATCAGAAAAGGCTGTGCGATCTCCAGGTTCAAACAGAGGCTCATGACTTTTATTTCTTTTTATGAACACTTAGAAACTATTTGGACATTTGGTTTAGCGTCTGAGAGCACTTAATGCTCTTGCAAAAGAACCTGGGTTCAGTTCCCAGCATTCAAATGGAGACTCACAACAATCTATAACTCTAATTCCAGGGTATTTGGAGCCGCTTTTAACCTCCACGGGCTCTTGCATACATTAGTTTGCAGACATACACTCAGGCACACACACAACAAACACACTCATACACACACACACATACACACACAAAATAAATATTTAAATAATCTTTTAATATCACCATTTAGACTTATCTGTCAGGCTAACTGGACACAAATGATTATCTCTGTATAGAAAATAAGGCATAGAATCTTTTCAAATGACATCATTTGAGACTTTGTTACAAATTCTTTTTAAATCATTGTATAATTTCTCCTTTTACTTCTTTTAGATTCTATGCCAAACCAAGACAGGGTGAAGTATTTAGACAAAACCAATATTATAAAGGTTAAGGACATGGGCCTGAAACATTGCTTTCCTGGGTAAATATCTAATCTATCTTGTTTATAGGTACTACATACAGACCAAGTATGAAGACACCAGAGGAATAACTTCCTCCCATCATTTAGGCCCAAAGAAGGTAAGAATGATTGCCAGTCTTGGTTCTATTTGTACAATGCACAGTTATACGGGGCAAAACCAGCGAGGAGGATTCTGTTCCTGTTGTTTTAATTAGCAGAAAGAACATGGAGAACACTCAGTCTCTTGAGGACTGGAGCACTTGAGAGCTGTGAGGATACATTTGCTCGGAGGGAGCCTACCCTGCAAATCGCTGTGTTATTTTTCTTGAGGAAAATAATGTTTTGCTACATTGCCATCAGTCAATCTGATCTTTACTGGTATCTTCCAGCTTCAAGCAGGCATAGAAAGGAAGTGGGCTTTTTGGTGTCAACTACCAAGCATTTGAGTGCTGGCTAAGAGCATGGCTTTGTCGTCGTACGTGTGAAACCTTTTTAAGTTCAAATTGCTAAAACTTTATACACGTCTGTGAGGAAATATAGACTTTAAAAGAACAAGGTACCAACTTAAAATTAATTCACTGACAGTATATCAACTAAGCTTACTTAAAACTAGACATCGGCAGTTAGTTGTGTGGCTCATGCATTTCAAGCACCATGTCTTGATTAGGAAAGAAACAGGGCACTTCTCATGAACAATTGGACAAAAATCCAGAATTTTGTCCAATCTTTCCCGAGAAATGAGTATGGCTGAACCATTTGTTTTCAAAAAAGATATCACATCTAAAACTATACATGATGGACTGGTGAGTCCAGGTCCCTTCCATCAAGCAGAAAGAAAAAGGGGAAATTCTATTAGGAAATAATTCCTAATTGGTTAATTAGTTCATGTGTTTGTTGTGGTACCAAGATATTGCTACTAGGGCCTCTCCCATGCTAGACAAACTCTCTCCCACAACTACATAGGCCTACCTGTCTTATTCACTTCATTTTGAGACATGGTCTCACTCGTTTACACAGGATAAACTTGAACTCAATTGGTGGTCTAGGCAACCGATCACCTTGCTATTCCCCGCCTTCAGCCTCCCAGACACACAAGTACCTGGACTGCAGGCATTCTAACAGGCCCAGCTTCCAACAACCTTCCTCCTCCTCCTCCTCCTCCTCCCTTCCTTTCCTTTCTTCCTTTCTCTTCTTCTTCCTCCTCTTCTTTCTTTCCCTTTTTTTTTTTCTCTTTCCTGGTTTTCTGGCTTTCCGAACCAGACCCTCAAGCAGCCTAGGCTGGTCTTGACCAATCTCTGTAGCCAACAAAGATCCTGAAGTCCTTTATCTTCCTAGCTCTACTTTCCTACTTGTCTGTGACCCTCCTACAGCTGAGGGCTGACTCCGTCAGACCCCGCCTTGCCACATATAACCACGCCTCTCTGCCCACCTCCTGCTAATAGCCACGCCTCTCTACAAGTTCCTATAAAGCCGAGTCCCGCCTCCAGAGACTGAAGATGGAGCTGCTGATTGGGCCAAGATGCTGAGGGACTTGGGGGGAGGGGTTTTGCTTTACCTACCTACCTGTTTGCTTGTAACAAAGAGAACTCGATAAACATGGCAGACTGAATGCACACCATGTGTCGGTCTAATTTTTTCAAACCCCTTCCCGCATTTCCAGTACCCTTAATTTTTCAGGCCCTGACTCTCATTCCAGAAAACCCATTTGTATGTGTGGCCACAGGCGGCTACGCTTGTCTTTATTTCAGACATTCCCCTGCTGTGAATCTTTCTGCTTAGCATCAGTTATTCATAAAGATACAGGTAATGGATTATTCTTTTGAACACTTGTGTTTGAAAAACATGCAGGACAGTGGATCAAACTAGGAACAAAAATTTCTATTTTTTTTTTTTTTAAAGAAAAGGGACAGATGAAATAACGTTAGGTGAATAGTCACCAATAAAGTGTTTTCTCTGCCTTGGACTCTTCCCATTGTCAGATAGGAGGATTCACTCACAACCAAGGCTTCTAAAATAACCACGAATCCTGCAGAGTTTATGAGAATCGACTTTGTGTGATCACCCTATCATTCTCTATGATAAGTTTAATATGAATATCTCTGACTCCGTCAAATTGGTCTTTACTCACATCAAACAAAAATAAATTCTCAGTAAATTGTGTCTACACTAGCACTTCGCGAGGCTCAAGTGTCCTGTATTGGAGACAATATCAGTCAAGTAGGTTTTATACTATGAAAATGCAAGTACATTTAGAACCAAGTCCTTCTGTGATGTGTTTTTCCAATCCTATCTGACAGATAAGCTCCCACCTAACTCACAAGTCCTAGTCTCCATGATTCTTCACTTACTAGAGAAGTAGTTTCCTGTTTTCCATTCTTCACACATATTATCTCGCTTAATCCCCATAGCAGGTGTTATTATTAATCATACTTTATGTATCAGCAGGCAAGAGCAATGCTTCCAATTCTCACAGCTGCCAACTATCAATAGGAAGCTCTAATCAAGTCCTTTCTCTTCCAAGCTCAGAATCTTAATCCCTATTCTCAGTTCTCTCCCGAGTTTACATAATTTAAGACTCCTCTGTCTGCTTTTCCAACCATCTTTTCCCGTTTCAGACATAATCCTGGTCAAAGGGTCTGGATATAGACTGAGCCATGTCTTTCTCTCCCCTGTATTATTTCCTTTCACACAAACAGATAAATAAAAGCCAGTTCTTAATGAGAAAAAGTTCCAACTCCTCCTTCAAGTCTCACTCTGAACATGCTCCCTGCCTTGACTGGGTTTCTCCCGTCCACTTCTGGGTGTCTATGAATATGTCCTTTGGGGGCTTCTTCATGGAAGGATAGGTTAGCTCGTTAAAAACTAGATGCCAGGGTACCCAAACTGTTTTAAACATGCAAGCATTTTGAGGTGGCGTGAAACACTGTCAGACACTTGCCTGGTGTTGAGCTTATGTGGGCATGATTCCTAGGCTGAAGAAGCCTTAAGGTTGCTGGAGAGTTCTGAAGTTGAAGTCAGACAGTATGAGGGGCCATGTAGTCTAGAACTAGGTGTGTGTTACCATGGCTGCTCTGCTCAGCCATTGCCTGGGGGAATCTTGGAGGATATGGTGGCATAATCATGGCAAAGCACTACAGCACATCAGCTGGAAACCCTGTCCAAAGACTGTCCTCCTAACTGAAGGACCTTCCAGGGGTATTTATGTGGTTACAAAAAAAGAAAAACTACCCAGCTCCAAACAGTGCCTCTTACACACACTCAAATCAAGAAAGTGATTAAACGTCTTTGTATTCTTTTTCAAGGATGCCACACTTATGGGTAACAAATGGAACAAATATATGAACATGTCTGTAGGACTTCATGTCCCATTGCAAACCATCAGATCAGATTGTCAAAATGAGCTCTTTCAACTCTTCATTGATTCTATGTATATACCTACCTACCTATCTATGCATCTACCCATCTATGGTAAATATTCGACATCTTCTCTAATCCTCGAATTACATGGCACTGAGTAAGGTGGCAATGTAATCACTTCCAAATAACAAAATCGGATGCTGTGCTTGCCTCATGCCATACACACATATACATGCATATGTGTGTGTGTGTGTGTGTGTGTGTATGTGTGTGTGTACATAATATATAAATTATATATATTCATGTATATGTGCATATATACATATGATGTATGTAGGTCTATGTGTCTGTATGTATGTGTGTCTATATGTCTGTGCGTCTGTATCTTTACGCTGTTGGCGGCGGGGGGGGGGGGGGGGGGGAATAGTTAATCTTCCTTTTCAACTTGAGTGGATTTAGAATCACCTAGCAGGCACACACCTCTAAGTATGTTGGTAAGAGTTTTCTGGAAAGGTGTCCTTGGGAGGGAAGACACATGCTGAGCGTGGGCAGCATCCTGGATGGCCCGAGGCCCTCAGCTGACAACCAGAAGATAAAGTGAGCTGACCACCAGCACTTACTGCTTTCTCCGCTCCAAGTATTGATACACTGTAACTAGCCGCTTCACAGGTACAATGTGACCAGCCACTTCCTGCCCTGCCACCACACTTACCCTGCTAGATTCAGCGGGTACCTTTCTTCAGCCATAAATCAAAATAAATCCTCCGCCCCCTCCATTACTTCTTGTCAGGAACAAGAAGTGCAGTTACGACAATATATATAAGGAACACTTCACTCCACAGCACTTATTAATAGAAACTCCTTTCAGTTTCTCTATTTAGAAAAGTATTTATAGTAAATTTCATGGTTTTCTCTTTAAATGGAATTCCTCCTGGTCTATACTAAGCTACATAACTTGTTTCATTTCTGCCCCCGCCCTACCAAGATACTTATATACATTAAGGTAATGAACCAAAGGTTTTCAATCTGTAGGTCATGACCCCAGCAGTGGTCACATATCAGATATCCTGCATGTCAGATATTTGTGGTATGGATCATAACAGTAGCAAAATGACAGTTATGACCACTCCATGAGGGCCTGTATTAAAGGGCCGCAGCATTAGAGAGGTTGAGAACCAGGGTAATAGACTGAAAAGACTATCTCTTAGAACCAAACGCAAAAGAATAACAACATGACTTTGGTGTTTCATTCATTCACATGTTCACTCAGTAATCATTTAATACCTTATGCTGGCTTCCATGCTAGAGATGCTGAATTGATTTTGCTTGTTGCCTTCATCCCTCTTGTACAGTAGCAGAGATCACATATTTGAATGTGGTAACTACACAGTTCTTGAAGAAAAACGCAGAGCATGATGAGAATCTACCGAAGGAAGACGTGAATGCAAGAGGAAGCTGCAAGGCTTCCTGGACAACATGAAGCTAAGCCCTTACAGATGAGAAGCTTAGAAGATGAAGACAGGAAAGGTGTCTTCCAAACAGAGGAATATTCTAGAACACTGGACCACCGAGGACAGTGTAGGGGGAAGAGACTGATAGATGTTTCCTATTAATACAAGGGGAAAGGAACAAGTTGTAAAGCTGGAGACAATAGAATCATGACCATAGTGGATGTATATATAACTCTCCCAAAGGAATCTAGCTGAAAAATAAGCCCAGTATCTATTCAAGGAACAATCTCATCACACTTAACAAATTATCTTCGTTTCTTTGTCCTATTTGCTATTCATCACTGATATAAGAAATTAATAAAATAAGAGAGGAGGGAAATGGAAGAAGTAGAAGAAGAAAGGAGGAAAGAGGAAAAGAAAGAAGGAGGAGAGAAGAGAGAGGATAAAAGAGGCAGGAGAAGGCAAAGGAGGAACGGGTGGAGGAGAGGAGAGGGAAGAGAAGGGAGAGGGGAGAAAAAGGAACAAACATGTAATAAAATAGGGAAATTGTAAGACAGTCCATTGCAAGTCAGTCAAGAATATTCAAATACCAATGTAAATCAGGCCTTCCTGTCAACATTGCTTGCTCTAAGCCTTGCCTGATTCTATCTGTCTAAATATTCACCATTTGCTTTTATGGCTACAGTATATGGCATTCGGTAAGGTGACAATGTAATAGTTCTGGGGCACTCTGCTGGTCCCCTATCACCGATGGCATTTGATCCCCAAGCATTGGGGTATTCTCATCAGCATCTATCTCAGTGCCTGAGGCATAGCAAGGACAATAATGCAAGCATTTAGGAGAAGGAATGATAGATGTAGCAACCAGCTCCTGGAGACCATCACCGCTGAGAGACCCTGTGGATCAGACGAACCCTCACATCATCAAAGTACATTCTGAGTTTTACTTTCAGCCCCAAAACTGAGCAGTTGTTCTGTAGTGTGCCTGACAGGTTCTGTTTTGTTGGCTGATGACGATGAATCCTAAAAGATTATGTCAGACAGGATCAAGTTTTAAAGATGAATTGACGCTGTGCCTTCCATCTCTTAAAGGAGTGAGATAACCCAATACAGTATGTAGTCGTTACTAGCTAGCCTTCCCGTGGAAGTAAAGGAAATGCTTTTCTGCTCTACTTATTGTCTTCGGAGAAAGACCTGGACAGGTGGTCAAATGAGCCAGAGACTGGCTGCATTCTGTGTCCCTAAGATATCCACATTGAATTTTGTTGGAAAAGAAAATAAAATTTGAATTGGTAAACCAGAAGACCAAGATTGGTTGAGACCAAATAATGAAACATCAATGCTGGTGAGGTCACTAGATCTTACAAGAAAGGAAATAGAAATGAGACAAGGGCTGGAGAGGTGGCACAGTGGTTAAGAGCACTGACTGCTCTTCCAGAGGTCCTGACTTCAATTCCCAGCAACCACATGGTGGCTCACAGCCATCGGTAATGAGATCGGATGCCCTCTTCTGGTGTCTCTGAAGACAGCTACAGAATATTCATATACATAAAATAAATGAATATATTTTTAAAAGAATGAGACAATAACCTTTCATTAAATGTCTCTATTTTTTTATTTTATTTTCAAAGTCAGGCAAAACTAATAATCACCATTTTAAAATGTTTCTGCCTACTAAATACAATAAGGACATCTTTTTGTATACATATATACTAATAGAAAACATTTTTTAAAAAATGTTGCCATTGAGACAGAAAAGAAAACCCACCTCTCTCTCTGAGTCCCTTGGGCATGTGGTAAACATTGTAAAACCATTTCAAATCTCTGTTAAAAATATTATTTCTGATAATATGTTCTCTAGTTAACTTCTTGTTGTAAGCATTCCTTCTGATGTCTGTTTTCCTGTGAAGAAGCAAATGGACTGGAATTTGGCTCCCTAACTAGCTGCTGTCTGACACACGGTGCTCATGATTGTTTCTTCTGTTGGAGATATAGTCTCAGACAGGATTATCTCGAAGAGTTAGAACTGGATTCTTTTGAGTCTTGATAATACTAGATGACCTTGCTGTTAGGCGCTGGCCAATGTCAGCCACACAAGCATAGCATGTCGCTCACCTACGCATGTGCTTGACTATACGTTGCCCATCCCACCGTACCCTCCCCAAAAGGGTGACGCGGTATCAGCAGGCACTGCTGAGCCAATGACAATGTTGGCAGACATTGCTAGCCAATCAGGCATGGACACATCCGCACAGGAGAGCTTAAAAGCTGACTGCCCTGTGGGTCAGGGTCTCTCTCTCTCATTTCAATAAGGGCGCTCCTAATAAAGTGTGATTGAGAAGGATCCTGGTGTTGGCGTCCTTCCTGAAAGCGAGGGGGGGGGGGGACGACGACGATGACGACGACACGCGACACCTTGCGACCATTTTTAACCCCAAACTGAAGCCTAAAGAACCTTACAACAGGGACAAAAGTCATGATGATGTAATTAGTAGAGACACAAACCTCTGTTTGCAAGCAAGGAATGCTAAGGTTGGTGCAAGCACCTTGCTTGATTTGCACTTGAAGTGTGCTGTGGTTTGTGAAAGCATTCCTTTTCTTGATAAAATACAAGCCAGTTGTTTTGCACAGTAAGTGGTCTGGGAGGCCCTCCCTGGGCTGCCACTCCCTTTGGAGAGGTTGGGTACATTCGGTACAATAAAAGGTCTCTGTCTCCGACTCCGTCTCCGTCTCTCTGTTTCTCTCTCTGTCTCTCTCTGTCTCTCTCTCTCTGTCTCTCTCTCTCTGTCTCTCTCTCTCTCTCTCTCTCTCTCTCTCTCTCTCTCTCTCTCTCTCGGCTTTCTTTTTTATACCTTTTATCATGAGGGCTCGGAGCTGGAGACAGAGTTGACTGGCAAGAAAGCAAGGGTTCCAGATCAGTTAACAGCTGAGTGGTTGTAGGCTGAACTCCCCAGCTGTAGAAGAGACAGCTGAACTGTTTGAGAGAGTGGCCATGGCAGAGACAAAAGGGGAGCTGTACAATGGAGAGCATGGTCAGTGTAGACACAGAACAGGAGGTCATAGGGCTGGAGAATGGAAACTACAAGCCCCGATCGCTGGAAAAATTCCAGCAAGCTCCTGAGACATTGAAGGCACGGTTTCCAGATAGTCTAGCCTGGGAGCTGTAGCAGGTGGTCAAGGCTGAGCAATCTTGACTTCCTAGGCTGCACCATACATCTACACCATACATCTACATCTCCGATGCATGGAGAGTTCTAACACCAGAGGCCAACGTTAGAGCTGTCACAGGAGTGGCTGCCCCTGCTGCTTTTCGCACCTCCCCACCACGTAGCTGCTCACTGCTCTCAAACACCCAAACACCGAGTGATGCAAAACTACCGAGGAAGACCCAGCTCTGATCAGGTCTCTTCCGGTCGACCTGTGACGATAAATTTAATCCTTAAGGAAATCAAGAAAGACTATGACTGTGCTCAGGTAAGGAGAGATACAAGAACATGAAATCGGAGGCAGGGGAATGGGAAGAACCAAGAAAAGGGAAAGGATAGGTAGAAGGAAAGCCAGCAGAAGGGAAAAAGCAATTCGTGATATTCTGTAATAATCCGAATCCTGGAGAGCTATTCTTGCCAGCATCTCTACTTGAACCTCTAAGATCCCTAGAAAGGGTTCTGTTTGCTTACATTGTTCTTTGAAAGACTAGATTGGTGGCACTCTCGATGTTCGTTCCTCCTCTGTAGAGACTCCAGACCAAGAAACGCTAAGATCCGGGACTTAATGTTCTTTTTTCTCTTATCTCCTTATTAGTCGCCTAGTTTAAATAAGACACCCACACTCTCTTCCTGCCTTTCGTATGGACCCTGGTACGTTAGAACTTGGAGCAATGTTTTCCGGGTTGTTCTGGGAGCATATCCTCACCACTAAATGGACTTAGCTCCAAATCTTTGGTAATGCATACCCAAAGATTTCGGTAGACAGAGCAGGATACAGGGTTTCTAAGCAGGGATGCTTGGAGACTTCTTTTGCATGGAAAGCCTTCGTTTCCACTTGTATTGCGTTTCTTTGAGATCGACAGGGATTCTAGGATTTAGCTCCGTTGCTAACGCTTGGCCCATGCATTATCTACCTGTGCCTGCTGACACTTGGGATCTTGTGAGGAATCAATGACCAGTGCTGCTTCTGGAGCCAGGACCAGTTTGAAGAAAGGGGAAATGTGGGCCTGACAACACTAGGTACCATTTACCCACAAGACAGCTACTTAGTGTACTTCTGGGGAAGCAAGGCAGAAATGCTGTTAAAAAATAAGTAAATTCAGATTCCCTTTTTCTGGCAGAAGGACCAGCCTCAGGTTACTGAGTCTTAGAGCTCAGTTTACAGTCACTTCTTTTTATTCAACATTATGGACTTTTGTCTTAAACTAGAAAAATAAGGAGTTCCAGTCTTACATAACTTTTAAACCCTACTAAGGAATGCAAGAAACTATATTCCGGTTTTACACCCAAACTTAATCCAGAGATGAAGAAAGTTTGCTTGTAATCCAGGACAGTAGTATAAATGTATGCTATGTAAAGTTTGGAGTTTGTAAGATTAAAAAACTGGCTTGATAAACGGGACTAGCATTTTAGATCCCCCTCCACACACACACACACAGAAAGTAATAGATTTAATAGTAGATGAAGAGATACAGTTGAAGAAAGGAGCCAGGTTTTCTAAGTTCAGGAAAGGGGAGAAACCAAAGCTTAGAGAAACTAAGTGAAGTGTCTACTGTGCCTTAGTTTTATTTCTCCTCTCTGCAAGCACACATTTGGAACTTAATGCCAAATTCAATCTACTGCTTTTTGGCTCTGTGTATCTGCTGGAAGGGTTTTTTCCCCCCCTTAAAATCTGGATGTATCTGTTAAATCTTTCAGAATACAATGAAACTCAGGAGCCTGCTCACAGCAGCCTCAACCCCCCACTATTGAAACAAGGCACCTCGGCCACAGAAAATAAAATAAAATGTTGCAAAACAGAACAGAATGCACAGTTTCACAGCGTCCCTGTAATTCAAAATACTTGTAAATTCTCTTGCTTCGTCTCACGCTGCCACTGTTCACAAAAAATTAAACCGGCCGTTTGTCATTTAGCTACTCTGCTAGGTAACAGAGCAGAACAAGACTGGGCAGGAGCTCATCAGTGTTGGAATCTAAGAGGAGCTGTCCTTTCTATACAGACCCATTAGGGTTTTACCCAATTTAAGGAGCAACTGTGGTCTAGGCTGTCACAACTCTGCCTCCTCCTATACCTAACCCTCTCTCTCATAAAGCAGGCTTGTCCTGGCTTTACCATGGCAAAAGGGTTCCAGCAGGCTGCAAGGCCACAAAAGCAGTGGCTTGTCCTGAGACTCCGTGGGGAGGGAGAACCCACAGCCAAAGTCCAACACATGAGTCCCATCCTGTGACTCTACTTCGACCGGCATCTATGACTTCTCCAGGGGGGGAAGACTCCAAGAAGCAAAATGGCAGAGACAACAGCGATGTTGAATGCAGTATAGGGCCACCTATGTTGGAGGAATATTCTATGCCCATTTCGTAGACTTGTACAGAAGCCTATTCAGCAAACTCCTCGTGTAAAAATGGCAGCCTCTAGAATTTGAACCCAGAGCGGTCTGGCTCCAACCTTCGTATTCAATACTGTGCAGACTCATAGAGCACCCAATATCCGCTGTCATGGACTATGAACTTGGTGAGTCACTGGTAAAGAGACTATAGAATTTCCTCATTTTAATAGAACAAGCCAAGATGCCATTTTTAGGAGTCTCAACACACACCTTAAGATTCCTATGCCGAAAGCCTCATACTGTCAATGTGTACAAGAAATAAGAGTGTAAGTACCATGATATTGTTAGTATAAGTCCATGAGAGATGAGAGCTTACCAGTGTTGGGAATCGGTTTTAATGCTTTGAATTAATCTGGGCCCCAAAACTGAGAATCTGCAAGTCCAAACGCTGAAGTCTTTGTCCAAAATTGGTTTTTGATAGGTCAATAAAAGAGCCAGCAGCCAGTGGCTCGGCAGGTAGACTGAGGTGGGACCTTTAAGATTTGCTTGGGCTAGGACTGGGAGAAAGGATGGAGAAGGAGAATAGCCAAATAGCTGTGACTCAGGAGAGAAGAATCGGCCGGAAAAGCTGCAGGAGAGAAAGCCAACCAGCCATGTAAGAACTCGATTCGAGTAAGTGGCCAATGGCCACTTCCTCAATTGGGCCTCAGTTGTAGCAGGGGACATTTTAGGAATCTCGGGAATACTGGGGGAGGGGGGGGGGAGCATTTGCTAGCAGGGGAAGATTTAGGAGTGCCCAAACTTGGCATGTCAAAAATTAACTGACGTGTGTATGTGTGTCTTTCATTCGTGAATCCTAAGAGCTCCTGGGCGGGTGGTTGGGAGCGTGACCCTCCAGGAAACAAAGCGTCGTAGCTAAACGTGCCACTACACACCAGTTATATAAAGCAAAGTAGAAACTGTCCAGTCAATCACACATTCATTCATCCTTTGCAACACATCTCCCCATACCCTAGCATCTGCTTAGTACCTTCCTACAGTCTGTGGGGTATCCAGCGATAGATACTGTTTTAATCCTGAAAATGACCTAATAGAAAAGACGAATGGCCCCGAAGAGCTAAGTAGTGACACCGACCAGTAATGCGTGGGCCTGCTGACTGATGTAAACAATAGATGGAATGGCGGAGCAGCAAGAGAACAACCGCTTTGGGGTTATTGACAGGGGACAGTCAGGATAGACAGAATCAGAAAAAGATACTGAAAATAACCATGCCTAGAGAAACCTGGGGAAAGGCACGTTCAGGGGAATTTCAGTTTGGAGATGAAAAAGGCAGGTCTACTGTTCACGCAGGAGTTTAGCATTGATAAGCTTAGCAGTGGAGCCTGGAGTGAAAACTTACGAGGCCTCACATGACAGACACATCCTGAGGAATTCGGGGCTCATAAAAAGCGATGGGTACGAGAGGATGGATGCTGTGGCAGCGTGAACTCAGGGAGGGGAGCCGTGCTTCCCAAGGCTGACTCTGATAGCTAGGCTCCTAAGGCATCATGGATGTCAGAGGTCAGAGCCAGGGAGCCAGACTGGAGGATGTCTGCATGCAAGGGATGCTGAGGGGATAAAGCCCAGGCAAGGGAAATGAGAGACTGAAGTGGCAGTGGATCAGGATGACGGTCTGTGTCCCCTAGGTCTTCTTCCCGCCCTCTTCAACTAGGCCCACATTCCACGGCTAGTTCTAGATTATTACCTAATAAGTAATCGAGTCTCACCATCATCCTTCATCTCTCCTCTCTTCTCATCCTCCTCTCCTCCTTTTCTTCTTCTTCCTCTCCTCTCTCCCCCTCTCTCTCTCCCTCTCTCCCTCTCCATCTCTCCCTCACTCTCTCTCCCCCCCTCTCTGCATCTCTTCTCTCTTTCTATCTCTATATTCCTGTATGTATGTGTGGGGATATATATGTATATATTTATATATGTGTGTGTGTGTTATATGTATGTGATGTGTGTGCGCGCGTGCATGTGTGTGTGTGTGCATGTGTGTGTGTGTATGTGTGTGTGTGTGCGTGTGTGTGTGTGTGTGTGTGTTCCCTGCTGTAGAGACTGAGAACCCATGCCCCTGTTCCATGATGTCAGAGTCGCAAACGTGTGCATCCCGCAAGTCCCTGCCTGAAGGATTCTAAACACTCAGCAGGATTTGCCTGAGCAAAATCTCAGCTTGTCCGTGTTAAGCTATTGATATTGCGAGGTTTGTTGCTCAAACACGGCCTAATCCCTTCTTCCCTGAACAAAGACAGCCATGTCATACCTGATAACTATGCCCAGGGACTTTGATGACCTAGGGATTTGGAAGCAGGTCTGAAAACTAGGGATGAGACAGAGCTTGGTGGTGACAAGTAATGGGGCTAATGTCCTGCCATTTGGGGAATACTAACTGTGCAGCATGAGGAAGACCAGTGTTCTTTTATTAGATTAGTATTAGTTCCTTTAATCATATTCTTATGTTAAGTCAGCGACAAAACAGAATTGGTCTTAAGCACAGCAGCCCGCTCAATAGCAGTGGCCTTCCTAAAATGTGAAATTAGAAATTAGTAAGATCTCTGCATGGACTTGGTGTGCTGAAGAAAGCTCTGTCCACAATAATAGAAAGGAGGTAGAGATTCTAGAGCAGTGGTTCTCAACCTTCCTAGTTCTTCGACCTTTTAATAAAGTTCCTCATGGTGTGGTGACCCCCTCAACCATAAGATTATTATTTTTTTTTACCATTTTTTTTTTGGTTTTTCTGAGACAGAGTTTCTCTATATAGTCCTGGCTGTCCTGGAACTCACTCTGTAGACCAGGCTGGCCTCAAACTCAGAAATCCTGCCTGCCTCTGCCTCCCAAGTGCTGGGATTAAAGGCATGCGCCACCACCACCCAGCCATAAAATTATTTTTGTTGCTATATCATAACTGTAATTTTGCTATGTTCTGAATCGTATAATGTAAATATCTGCTAGGTAGGGTATCTGATAGGTAACCCCCAAAGGAGCTGTGATGCCCAGGTTGAGAACTGCTCTTCTAGAATGGAGTAGTAGCTCAGTTGTTAAGAACATTTTCTGGGGGCTGGTAAGATGGCTCAGCAGTTAAGAGCACTGACTGCTCTTTCAGAGGTCATGAGTTCAAATCCCAGCAACTACATGGTGGCTCACAACCATCCATAATGAGATCTGACACCCTCTTCCGGTATGTCTGAAGACAGATACAGTACACTTACATAAATGAATCTTAACATAAATCTTAACATAAATGAATCTTAAAAAAAACAAGTCTGACATTCCATCTCTTTAAAAAAAAAAAAAAAAAAAAGAACATTTTCTGCTCTTACAGAGGGCCCAGATTTGGTCCCTAGCACCCACATGGTGGCTCACAAAGGCCTACAGCTCTACTTCTAAGAAGTACAGCACCCTTTCTTGGCCTCTGCAGGTATTCATACACATAAAATATTTTTTGAAAAAGTAGGCAGAGTGGGATGAGGCTCTAAGAGACTTCTCTGAAGTATCAACAGGCTGGCTAGAGACAGTCTTGCGACATAAGCAGACTCCATGCTGCTAGTCTTCTTCATTCAGCCCTATGTATGTGTATATTTATGTGCATACATATACATACATACATACACATACATATATGCACATACATATACATACATACATATACACATACACCCCAACACACAGATTTCAAGGGATATCCTAGGCTACCTCCTGGCCGACATTTTCTCATTCATTATAATTCCCAATTTCCATGTTTACAGGTGCTTCTGCATCAAGGCTCACTACAAGAACATAATCACTGCAAGGCCAACCCAAGAAGAAGCTTACAGAAGCTCGGTTCTGATACAGTTCAAACTCATGGATCAGAATCTTTTCTGATGGCATCTTTTACATGGTCCTCCAACACAGAGAAGTCAGGTAAATGAGAATATATACGGCAACACGCTGAACATACGGAAACTATACACAGTTTCTGTAGGCAAAAGCTGACAGGACTGTGTGCTGTGTCATGATGAAGCAAAGTATCTTGTGTGCTGGCTTATTCTTATCCAGCCGACCAACTTAGCAAAAACTCAGTCTTTGGTTCCAATTGACAGGTAAGAACTCATGTAACACAGAGAGAGAGAGAGAGAGAGAGAGAGAGAGAGAGAGAGAGAGAGAGA
>JADRCC010478031.1:0-14795 GCA_019843855.1 Hylomyscus alleni
GAAAACTCTAAGGGCCTTTCAGCACCTTACTTGTAGTATCTCTGGCAAAACAATAGTGCTTGATCTCTTTAAGCCATTGCTGCTGGAGTAGATTAATGATTCAATCTCCACCCTTGAAAAGAACTTACAAATGTAGATTGCTAGCTATGATCACTAATTTTAGAAGCATTTGAAAAAATACAATTTGTTAGGAAAGCTAGGTTAAGATCTTTTTGCTCCTACTTCTGATAGAGAAAATTTTAGGGAACAGTTAGAAGTTCAAAAGGCGCATTCTTTTTTTTTTTTTTTAATTTATTTTTTATTAGGTATTTTCTTTATTTACATTTCAAATGATATCCCATTTTCTGGTTTCCCCTTCAAAAAACCTTTTCCCTCCCCCCTTCCCCTGCTCACTGACCCACCCTCTCCTGCTTCCTGGCCCTGGCATTCCCCTACACTGAGGCATAGAAATTTCACAGGACCAAGGGCCTCTCTGCCCAATGATGACCAACTAGGCCATCCTCTGCTACATATGCAGCTGGAGCCATGAGTCCCACCATGTGTACTCTTTGGTTGGTGGTTTAGTCCCTGGATCTCTACAAGTACTGGCTAGTTCATATTGTTGTTCCTCCCAAGGGGCTGCAGACCCCTTCAGCTCCATGGGTCCTTTCTAGGCACATTCTTAATAGCTAAGCTAGGAGCTTTTTAAGATCAGGAAACAAGAACAATGGCAGCACAGGCTGATGTGACTCTCGTTGAGACTGGACTGGTGATGATGATTGGCTTCTTATACTCATTTCTCCCCTCAGCTTCCTGATATGGTTTAATAAGTGTTCCTGATAAGTAGATGCATTCTGAGGATTTAAAATGGACATGACTGATTTCATGTAAAAGTTTAGATTTGAGATCCTTTTAAGAATCTTATAAGAGTACTTTAAAAGATAAATAATAAAATAATTATTCTTTTCTTTGTAACTGCAAGTTGCTGCCTGCCAGTCAGAGAAACTAGCTGAGAAAAGTACTTTGCTTGTTCACACTTTGTTAATTTATAACAAGTTGCTTAGCTATGATTGTACGTGGGTTCCTGAAAATAATGTGTTACTTGTACTAGTAATTTATTTCTTGTAAAGTCATGGGGAACTAGTTATTCACTAGAAGAAAGCTAGAATGTATTTGTACTGCTTGGTAGATTTTGCTGGGAAAATAAAGATGTGGTGTGGGAATATTTTTCCTTTCACCCACCACCTATGTGTATATATGTACATATGTGTGAGCATATATGTATATGTGTATATGTATACATGTGTATATGTGTATATATGTATATATGCATGTGAGTATGTATATATGTGTGTATGTATGTGTGTATGTCTATAGTGTGTATGTCTATATGCATGTATGTATATGTGTGTATATTTATATATGTATATGTGTGCTCCATTTGTTCAGTGTGTGAATGTGTATATATCTGTGTGTCCATCTCCATCTCTCTGTCTGTATGCATACATACATGTATGAAGTTATTAGAGTGTTTTTTTGCTTCATCAACTCAGCATGTGTGTGTGTATGTGTGTGTGTATATGTGTTTATGAATTTTTTCTCTTTCCTTTTTTTTCTTGTCAGCCCCTAAGAGTTAAGAGAGTTCAGAGATTTTTCCTGGCCACAGGGAGTGCCGGAATGAATCAAGATTTTTTCCCTCAGAGGAAAGTCTGCTGAGTAATCTCTCTAATTGCCGGCTGCTATGGGCAGCAATGCCAGTTGGCTTTTTCAGTCAGCTCCTCTTAGTGCCGATCCCCATCAATTTCTCCCAGCATTGGCCCCCGGAAGATAACATACCTCACTGGCTGCCTTGGTTTACCCTCCATGGATGTCAAATCAGATCTGTGGTATATGTCTTAGTTAGGGTTTTACTGATGTGAACAGACACCATGACCAAGGCAACTCTTATAAGGACAATGTTTAATTGAGGCTGGCTTACAGGTTCAGAGGTTCAGTCCATTATTATCCTGCACCATGACAGCATCCAGGAAGGCATGGTGCAGGAGGAGGTGAGAGTTCTACATTATCATGACTGCCTGCCATGTGATTAGGAGGAGGCTCTCATTGACCACCTTCACAATAACACACTTCCTCCAGCAAGGCCATACCTACTCCAATAAGGAAACCCCTCTAATTGTGTCCCTCCCTGGGTCAAGCATATTCAAACCACAACATCTGTGACTTTGTTTTTGCTGCTGTTTGTTTTTGTTTCTGCTCTTTTTTCTTTGACAGGTTCTCATCTGGACAATTTTAAAGAATTCTTGGAAAGTGGAAAAACTGGTACAATTTGACCAGCAACTTACCTTTTGGACTAGTTCAGCAGAAATGTATAATTTATACTTTATATTTATCCTGGCAATTTTGACCAGTAAAATGAAGGGAGGAAGGAAGACAGCAAAAGGGAAAGGGAGAGGGTGACGGAGAGAGGGAGAGAATGAGGAAGAGAGAGAGGAAGTGAGAAAGAGAGTGAGAGACAGAGAGAGAGAGAAAGAGAGAGAGAGAGATATGTGCTATATTTTATGTCAATTAGAGTAGGAAAATTCTAGAATAAGGAACAGGAGTTATTTTAGGAAATATCTTATGCTTTGTCAGCCCATGTAATTTCTGCCACCATAGCTATTCAGTATAGTTACTGGATCATGAAAAATCCCATAACTAGCATGGAAATATATGAGTATGGCTCTGTTTCAAAGCATATCATTAGCATGGGAGGCAACAGACCAGATCTAACTAACTGAGCCCCTAAACATTTGCATTTGCAAAAGTTATAGTCTGTGTCTGTTTAAAAACTTTTTATTTCTTCAACTGAGTTTTGATCTTTTTCTCTCTCACTTACAAATCCTTTTTGGTTGTTTCAATAAAAATACTCCACTAAGATTAGAAGGTGTGGTCTTGTGGAAGAAGGTGTATCACTTTGGTTGGGCTTTGAGATTTCAAAAGACTAGCTTCGTTCCCAGTCTTCCTCTTTGCCTCCTGTTTGAGCTCTCAACTGTTTCTGCTACAAGGTTCTGTTCTGTCACCATGGAATCTAAGCCTCTGAAATAGCAAGCCCAATTAAATATTTTCCTTTATAAGCTACCTTGGTCATAGTGTCTGTCAAATTAATAGAAAATCAACTAATACATTATAGTATTGGGAGTGCTTTCATACATTTAACTCTGATCACCCTTAATTACGATCATCCATAATATCTTGCTCATTTATATTACCTATGAGTGTGTAACTTTTCTCAGGATGCTACTGTCTCATCAAACTTACAGACAGTGGTTTAGAATTGCCATGTTATGTCTCCAGTGCCTGCATAAGACTAAATCCTTGAGTTATATCTTGCTTATTTGCTTGAAAGTTGTCTTTCATATTTTATTATCACCATTCCTTATATGATATGTACACTTTATAATTCTAAATTTATTGTTGCTATGACTAAGCAGGTGGGTTTAATTTGAAAAATGAACTCTATATTTTCTTATGAATCTTATGAATAGAAAGAAGCCAAATCATCTGATATTTTAATAATGCCTGATTACATTCTCAGTGTGATAGGTACTGGAAATATAATGAGAAAGGTAAGTGGTATTCTTGTCTTCACCAGGCTTATAGCCAATTTCATTACACTTTTGACATATTATGAAAATAAACACATAATACTCTGAGAAACATTGGAAATGCCATGAAAATGCCACACTCTGTCAGGGTGGGCATCTCATTGTGATAATCTTGAGTGTATGGATGGTGATGAGAATTCCAGACTTCATAAGAGAACATACAAAAGTCCAGAGGCCAAATAGACTTTCAGTATATGAATCATACACCACCTAGTTTGATGGAAGCATAAATTACTATAGGGGAAGTAAGTCAAGGATAAGATCTAAGTTTGGTAGGTAAGATATAATTTTGAATTATAATAAAGAATGTGCATGCATTTAGAATCAAGTCTTCATTTCTAATACATGCAAGTGATACATAAAATATAAAAGCTGCTACAACAATATTACATTCTAAAACAAACCAAAATGCTCCTAGAGTTAAGCAGAAGTGAAATATAAACTAGCAGTCAAAGCTTCAGCCATGACTTGGTATGGGAAGCATGACTTAGTCAGTGGCCAGGACAGCAGGGGAATCACTCCTGTGCAATGTGTGCTGAGAGCGTGGCAAACACATGTGGCTCTAGGGCCAAGTTCAGTTTCTGGAACCAAGGACTGCTGTGAGACCCTTTAACTATCATGCCACATCTATTTCAACACACAGGAAATCATGTAATGCCAAATGAGCCTACCAAATACGCAATCTCTCTGTGAACTATTCTCTGGAGAAGAGAGGAAATGACAAAACTCATTCTAATGAGTTTAGCATAATATTGAGACTAAAATTAAGTACTAAATGTTCAAGAAAGAAAATTATACGTAATTATATTTGGATGACACTGAAACATATCTTTCAACAGTAGCACATTTAATTTAGTTTTATCTGGAAGTAGATATACTGTTATCATATACAGTTGATCCCAGGAAAATAAGATCATTTCAACATTATAAAAGGTATTAAAAGTAAGATAATTAACACATCAAATCATCTATTTACATGCATCACCATATGTGGCAAAATATCTACAATTCATCACTGTTTCATCTATTAAAAATAGATGTTGCCAGTATATTGAGTTGTATTACTTTCAATATTAACTTAGGGTTTATCACTATGAACAGATAACATGACCCCAGCAACTCTTACTAAAAAAAAAAAAAAAAAATCCAAAAAACATTTAAGTGAACTTACAAAGGACTAGAAGCAGCTCAGATGGGGTTGGAGAGGATCACAACTCCATATCAACCTTATTTAATAATATATTAATTATAATGTTAAGGTTACTAGTTGTGTGAAGTTAGGCAAATAAACAACTAAACAAGGTATAAGAAACCAAATACATTAAAAAGACAATGTTTTGCTGTATTTTATTTAATCTCTTTCCCTTAGAAGTATCTCCGATATTTCCAGTTTATTTGTTTGTTGGTTTGTTTATTTATTCTTCTCTCATATATTACACTTAAAACATATCCTAGATGTATCTTTAAAAGAATTAGCTAATAATTGCTGAATGTATAAAATGTAAGAACAATTAGATTCTCATTCACTGTACAAACAAAACAATTTAAAAGAAAGACACATGCATTCTGCATTTTAACCAGGAATTATGAAAATATTTGGATAGTCTTCAGCTACTAAATAGTGTATTAATTTATAAAACACTACAAATATTAAAAATGACAAATTCTGTTATCATCAAAAGTTTCTGCTCATCAAAGACATTGTAAACAAAATTAAATTACAAGCTATAGAATGAGAAAGATTAAATCATATGAAAATATCTGATAAAAAAATTAAGACTTCTGATTAACAATGGGCTCTTACGAAGGAGGATGGAAACAGTTAAAATTCTGACAGGTAAGGAAAAGAAGTGAGGGAGAAGAGGTGGAGGGAAACCCAGTTTATGGAAACAAATGTGTTCCTTCTGGAATTATTTGGAGAATACAAACAGCTGAAAATTTCAAATATTAAAATTTAAGTTGATAGTTCGAGAAGACAGGGATATGTAACAGTTAATGAAAACTTTGCTTCATCTTCATAGGGATGTCCCACTGACCCTTTAGAAGCTGAACTGAGCACAGCGGAGTTCACTAAAAGGTGATACTATCCATCAATAATAATATATAATAATAACTGTATAATTATAACATAAATAATAACAACTATGCTCACATCCTAGAGAAGGAGTTTATACAGCATTAAACAAGTTGTACAAGGCTACTTTGTATGCAGTAGCAAATGTAATCTGCTTCATTTGTAACAGAATAGGTAAATATGAAGATTCCTTGTAATATTATATATGATTCAAATGAACAGGAATGACTTATATGGTTCCTAGGTAGACTAATCATAGAAAGCTTGAAAACAGAAGCTAACACAAAGTTAAGACAAATTTTTTTGGGAAAGTATTGGAGAAGATAATTGGAAAGAATGGTATGATATATTTTAAGGAATGTTAATCTACATCATATTTTCTTTTGTGATTTTTAACTTCCTCCAATGCTTCTTGGGAATCCATCTCTTTTCTCCTTCACAATATTTTCCTTTTATCTAGATATCTGGAGTTTATGTTATAAAATGGGTGATAGACTCATAAGTATATAGTATTATCTTTACTCATTTGGATATCATAAACATTTTATCTTCAGAAATGTTATGCTTGCTTCGTTGTGGGCAATGGATAGAGGGGCAGATAGATATTGTGTTCAGTGCTGAAGAGTTGCATGGTAATTCTTTTGTGTCTGATAAAAATTTAAGTTAAATAAATTCGGGTTACAAGACTGGTAGATGGTTCAAGTTAGCAAACACAGAAACACATTTTGGAAGCTGAGTGGATATGCATATGGTAGACTGTTTAAGAGTAAAAATTTAAGCAAAGGCCCCTGTGCCACAGATTGCCATACCCCAATCCTGCCCAGAGATAGCTTGTCTCCCAAGAGTGCTGACACCTAAGTTCAGTGTTGAGACCACCACTAATGCCCCAATACCTGGCCCAAGTGAGACCTGCCCAGAGCCCACAGGACCCAGGAACTGAGGAGTAGCTGAGGACACAATACTTCCAGTTTCCATCTGTGCTCTGGAGCTGATCATGAGCCACAGCTCCACACACCCCAATCCTGCCTGGAGGTAGCTTATCTCCCATGAATGCTGACACACCTAAGCTCACAGGTGAGATCAATTCCAGAAACTACATGGTGGCTCACAACTATATATAAGAACTTCTGTACTGGCTGGTTTTGTGTGTCAACTGAACACAGGCTGGAGTTATCACAGTGAAGGGAGCTTCAATTGGGGAAGTGCCTCCATGAGATCCAGCTGTGGGGTATTTTCTCAATTAGTGATCAAGGGGGAAGGGCCCCTTGTGAGTGGTGCCATCCTGGGCTAGAAGTTTTGGGTTCTATAAGAGAGCAGGCTGAGCAAGCCAGGGGAAGCAAGCCAGTCAGGAGCATCTCTCCATGGCCTCTGCATCAGCTCCTGCTTCCTGACCTGCTTGAGTTCCAGTCCTGACTTCCTCTGGTGATCAACAGCCATGTGGAAGTGTAAGCCAAATAAACCCTTTCCTCCCCAACTTGCTTCTTGGTCATGATGTTTGTGCAGAAATAGAAACCCTGACTAAGACACCACCACTACCCCAATACTTGGCCCAAGTGGGATTTTCCCAGGGGCATAGAGGAAATAGAAATTGATTTGCAGCCTGGGAAATGATACTCTTTGTTGTCATCTTTACCCAGGAGATGACCCTGTGCCTAGCTCTCTGTACCCTAATCACACCTGGAGCTAGCTTGTCTTCTAAGAGTATTGATAGACCTAAGTTCACAGGAGTGATGAGGCACCCAGGTTCACAGGCTCACAGGCTCACAGGAGCAACAAGCTCCAGTCAGAGACAGCAAGATCAGCTAACACCAGACATACCCAGATGGCCAAAAGCAAGCACAAGAACATAAGCAACAGAAACCAATGCTACTTGATATCATCAGAATACAGTTCTCCCAAAACACAAAGTCTGGATACCCCAACAAACCTGAAAAGCAAGACTCAGATTTAAGATCATATTTCATGATGATGATAGAAGACATTATGAAGGACATAAATAACTTCCTTAAAGAAATAAAGAAGAACACAGGTAAGCAGGTAGAAGCCCTTAAAGAGGAAACATAAATCCCTTAAAGAAATACAGAAAAACACAACCAAACTGGTAAAGGAACTGAACAAAACCATCCAGGATTTAAAAGTAGAAATAGAGAGAATAAAGAAATCACAAAGGGAGACAACCATAGAGATAGAAAATTGAAAGAGATCAGAAATCATAGATGAAAGCATCATCAACATCATATAAGAGATGGAAGAGAGAATCTCAAGTGTAGAAGACTCCATAGAAAACATTTATACAACAAAGAAAATGCAAAATACAAAAGGCTCCTAACCCAAACATCCAGGAAATACAAGACACAACATAAAGACAAAAACTAAGTATAAATAGGTGTAGAATAGAGCAAAGATTACCAAATCAAAGGTCAGTAAACATTTTCAACAAAATTATGGTATTGGTACTGAGAAAGGCAGGTATATCAATAGAATAGAATTGAAGACCCAGAAATGAATACCCACACCTATGGTCACTTGATCTTTGGCAAAGGAGCTAAAACCATCCAGTGGAAATAAGACTGCATTGCATTTTCAACAAATGGTGCTGGTTCAACTGGTGGTGAACATGTAGAAGAATGCAATTGATCCATTTTTCTCTCCTTGTACAAAGCTCAAGTCCATGTGGATCATGGACCTTCACATAAAACCAGATATACTGAATCTAATAGAAGAGAAAGTGGAGAAGGTCCTTAAATACATGGGCATAGGAAAAGTTTTCCTGAACAGAAAAACAATGGCTTATGCTCTAAGATCAAGAATGAACAAATGGGACCTCATAAAGTTGCAAAGATTCTGTAAGTCAAAAGACAGTGCCAATAGAACTAAATGACAGGCAACAGATTGGGAAACAATTTTTACCAGTCCTACATCTGATAGAAGGCTAATATCAAATATATATAAATAATTCAAGAAGTTAGACTCCAGAGAACCAAATACCCCTATTAAAATATAGGGTACAGACCTAAACATAGAATTCTCAACTGAGGAATCATGAGTGGCTAAGAAGCACATTAAAAAAAAAAATGTTCAACATCCTTAGTCATCAGAGAAATACAAATCAAAATGAAACTGAGATTCCAACCCACACCTGTCAGAATGGTTACGATAAAAAATGCAGGTATCTGCCAATGCTAGTGAGAATGTGGCGAAAGAGGAACACTCCTCCATTGCTGGTGGGATTGCAAGCTGGTACAACCACTCTGGAAATCAGTCTGGTAGTTCCTCAGAAAATTGCACATAGTACTACCTGAGGACCCAGCTATACCACTCCTGGGCATATACTCAAAATGTGTTCCAACACATAACAAGGACACATGCTCCACTATGTTCATAGCAGCCTTATTTATAATAGCAAGAATCTAGGAACCACCCAGATATTCCTCAATAGAGGGATGGATACCAAAAATGTGGTACATTTACACAATGGAGTAATACTCAACTATTGAAAACAATGACTTCATGAAATTCACAGGCAAATGGATGGAACTAGAAAATATTACTCTTAGTGAGGTCCCTGTACTCTGTCCTGTATTTGTCAGGATCTGGCAGAGGCTCTCAAGAGACAGTTATATCAGGCTCCTGCCAGCAAACACTTCTTAGCATCAGCAATAGTGTCTGGGTTTGGTGGCTGTGTATCGGATGGATCCCCAGGTGGGGCAGTTTCTAGATGGCTTTTCTTTCAGTCTCTACTTCACTCTTTGTCCCTGTATTTTCTTTAGACAGGAGCAATTCTGGCTAAAAATTTTTGAGATGGATACATAGCCCCATCCCTCAACTGGGGGCTGTGCTTAACATCTGGAAATGATCTCTCCCTCCCCTTTGTTGAGTATTTTAGATAATGTCATCCCCATTGGGTACTGGGGGCCTCTTACTTTCCTTGCATCTGGGACTTTCTAGTGGGTACCCCAGTTTCCGATTGCCCACTGCTACACACCTTTGTTCAATTTCCTGGCCCTATGAACATCTATCTCCCCTGTCTCCTCCCACGCCTGATCATGCCCCCTTTTTTCCCTTCCCCTCTTCTCTTGCTCTCCAGACTCTCCCTACAAAAACTCTCCTCCTTCTACCTCCCATGGTTATTTTCCCCCCTTCTAAGAAGGACTGAAGCATCCACTCTTTTGTCTACCTTCCTCTTGAGGTTCACGTGGTCCATGAGTTGTATCGTGAGTATTCCACGCTCTTTGCCTCACAATATGTATATGTACTCACTGATAAGTTGATATTGTTAGGCAAAGAGCGTGGAATACTCACGATACAACTCATGGACCACGTGAACCTCAAGAGGAAGGTAGACAAAAGAGTGGATGCTTCAGTCCTTCTTAGAAGGGGGGAAAATAACCATGGGAGGTAGAAGGAGGAGAGTTTTTGTAGGGAGAGTCTGGAGAGCAAGAGAAGAGGGGAAGGGAAAAAAGGGGGCATGATCAGGCGTGGGAGGAGACAGGGGAGATAGATGTTCATAGGGCCAGGAAATTGAACAAAGGTGTGTAGCAGTGGGCAATCGGAAACTGGGGTACCCACTAGAAAGTCCCAGATGCAAGGAAAGTAAGAGGCCCCCAGTACCCAATGGGGATGACATTATCTAAAATACTCAACAAAGGGGAGGGAGAGATCATTTCCAGATGTTAAGCACAGCCCCCAGTTGAGGGATGGGGCTATGTATCCATCTCAAAAATTTTTAGCCAGAATTGCTCCTGTCTAAAGAAAATACAGGGACAAAGAGTGAAGTAGAGACTGAAAGAAAAGCCATCTAGAAACTGCCCCACCTGGGGATCCATCCGATACACAGCCACCAAACCCAGACACTATTGCTGATGCTAAGAAGTGTTTGCTGGCAGGAGCCTGATATAACTGTCTCTTGAGAGCCTCTGCCAGATCCTGACAAATACAGGACAGAGTACAGGGACCTCACTAAGAGTAATATTTTCTAGTTCCATCCATTTGCCTGTGAATTTCATGAAGTCATTGTTTTCAATAGTTGAGTATTAACTCCATTGTGTAAATGGAGGAGTACAATGGAGGAGTTAGGGGAAGGACTGAAGGAGCTTAAGGGATTTGCAACCCCATAGGGAAGAACCATATCAACCAACCAGACAGACTGCCCCTCCCCCAGAGCTCCCAGAGATTAAGCCACCAACCAAAGAATACACATGGAGTGTCCCATGGCTCCATTTGCATATGTAGCAGAGGATTACCTAGCAGAAATTGTCCCTCTGTTCAATTTTCTGGCATCAATGGAAGGTATAGCCTTTGGTACTGTGAAGGCTAAATGCCCCAGTGTAGGAGAATACTAGGGTATTGAGGTGAGAGTCAGTGGGCAGGTAGGGGAACACCCTCACAGAAGCACTGGAGAGGGGAATGAGATAGGGGGCTTGTGGAGGAGATACAAGAAATGGGTATAACATTTGAAATGTAAATAAATTTCATAACCAATGAAAATATATAAAAAATATTTAAGCAAAGGCAAGTGCATCAGGTTTCTGCCAAGTTTTTAAGTGGATAGTAGAATGACTTCCACTGCCAAGAAACATGGAACATGAGCTGGATTGGTGACTAGATGGAACTCCTGTCTATCTGAGTTTTAAATTCATGTTTACTTTTTGAAACATTATTCAATATGTTTTATCCTAGTAAGTTCGTCCTGGAATTTTTCCAGAGTTCAGTAGAAAGGAATTGTGACTTGGACACTCTTGAAAAGCCCTCGTTGAGTTTTTTGCTAATAGAAATTTCAGACTTCTCCAATTGCTGTATTGACAGCTACGACAGATCAGGCTGACATGTGGTAGTTTAGGAGAAAGACATCCATTACTGTTTTCTTTCTGTGGACAGTATTGGCTTTGAGCTATGGAAATGTCAGTTTGATTGAGATAACACTTGCAGCAAGGATCATCTATTAGAAAAGACAATGGAAGAGAGATACTGGTCAGAGTTCACAGAACTCACTGATGTTACAGTGAGGAGGACCACATAGAAAAGGATGGTGATATTCTCTTCTTGATAAGAATACAAGTGAACAAAGCAATATAAGTGCCCTCTACCAGAATATGGCTTCTGTAGGTGTTGCTATCCAAGATCAAAACTTGCTCTGTTTGCTTGTGGTCATTTTACTTCTGCACAATTTCAGGTTCTAATTTTTTTTTATGTGCGGTTATTATTTATGCTTCAAAATACAGAACCGTACTTTCTTATCTTAACAATTCATGGTTATTAGACATTTTATAGCAATACTTGTTTGTAGCTCATTCCTAGAAAACCACAGCAGCTGCTTCTTCATTCTTTTTTCTTTTTTTTTTGCCACAAAGTCAATACATTTTGTCTGATTTATTTACCACAGTTTCAGAAGAGAGGAGAGACTATTAAAGAGTCACACTCTTGAGAACAACCACTAAAGGGCTTGTTTTCATGAATGTCACTCTTAGGAGAGAGGATCACCCAGTCATCTCGATTTTCTCTGTGAGTAGGAAGGGCCTGTCTTCCCAGCAGGGATCCATGCAGTCCCAGACTCTAGGCCCCATCGATGATGACAGGGTCGCCAGTTACATAGGCTGACTCATCTGAGGCCATCCTTATAGTACAGCTCCTGAGACAGCAATGTTTGAAAAGAGCCAATAGGCATCAGAAAAGCTAGAAAATCAAGGGAAGAGAGACTGTCTAAGGGCCCAGCTCATCAGATACTAGAGCCCAAAGAAACATTTTCCTTGTTGAAGAAATGCTACTTTTCAGTTTGGATTAAATGAGTTTGTCTTTTATTTTGAATTTTAAAAGAATGCATCCATGTAGTCTCTATTATTTTATGACTTCTATAGGGAAGAAAGGATAACTTGAAAAGAAAAAAACTTTTAGCTCCCCATAGTTCTTTATCTAGATTAGGGTCCCATGAGATTTTCTCCTGCCATATTAGTGTGTTCCATAGGAGAGGTTGCAGGACAGAAAAAAACGTTGGAGAAATAATGCAATTATATTTTATTTCAAAAAATAAAATACTGTTAAAGAGGTAAATATTTTTAGTTAGGTGTTTCATTTATGTAAATTAAAGCCAATTATATTTTTATATATTAAATTATCAGTTTATCTGTGAGCAATTATATTAAAAGCAAACCAAGAAAGTAAAATAAAAAAGACAAATGGGAACTTTGACAGAGGTGAAGGGACTCATTGATACAGCTAGCTTTTCTTGTTTGCCTGTTTTTTTTTATTACTAAGAGGGTGTCCCTGTGGAGTCTAGGCTTGTCTGGACTCTAGATTCAGACTGTCTCCTGAGCTGTATAATGACAGGTGTGTCATCACACTTCTTTTTTTTCCTTGTAAGCTTTTTCATAAAATTTTTCTAAAGTTAAAGATAAAGTTTGCAAATCTATAACCATATGTACTGGCTGGTTTTGTGTGTCAACTTGACACAGGCTGGAGTTATCACAGAAGGAAGCTTCAGTTGGGGAAGTGCCTCCATGAGATCCAGCTGTGGGACATTTTCTCAACTAGTGATCAAGGGGGTAGGGCCTCTTGTGGGTGGTGTCATCCCTGGGCTGGAAGTTTTGGGTTCTATAAGAGAGCAGGCTGAGCAAGCCAGGAGAAGCAAGCCAGTAAGGAACATCTCTCCATGGCCTCTGCATCAGCTCCTGCTTCCTGACCTGCTCGAGTTCCAGTCCTGACTTCCTCTAGTGATGAACAGCCATGTGGAAGTGTAAGCTGAATAAACCCTTTCCTCCCCAACTTGCTTCTTGGTCATGATGTTTGTGCAGGAATAGAAACCCTGACTAAGACAAATTGGTACCAGCATAGTGGGGTATTCCTGTGACAACCTGACCATGTTTTGGGGAGGATTGTGGAAGGACTTTGGAAATTTGAGCTAGAAGAGCCACTGATTGTTAAGAACTCTGTGGGATGTTCTGTAGGAGCTTGGAAGATCATGTTGAGAACAGTTCAGAGATGGAGGCCTGGCTTGTGAAATTTCAGAGGGAAGATTAAAGACTCTTATCAGGGCCATGCTGTTTTGATTGTGAAGATTCTGTGGTTCTGGTTAGCTGGGGCTGAAGTATCAGCTGTGATTAACAAGATACCAGAACTACTAAAGTGAGAACTTTGCATTACTGGGACTATTGATGCTGGTTAGCTGGAGCTAAGAAATTAGCGGTGATTAAGAAGAGACCAGCATCACTGAAGTGACATCTTCTGGGAAGTGTTTCCTGAGAGCACAAAGAGGCTGTGTTCCAGAGATAGGTAAGGTTGTACCTTGTGCTGCAGCAGGACTTGGTAATGTGTAAGAGTCACCCAGGTGTACTGGTTTTTATAGCATGAAGGGGTCATGAAGAGCAGCTGAGGCTCCGCACAGTGAGAGGCCATGGAAGGCCATAAGCTTATGGTGCCATAAGCCTCAGTTTGTAATTGATGGCCCAGGACTGAAGGTGTCATATAAAGGAGTTGAGGCTTGGCACCATGAAGACAGTCTATGAAAGGCTATTGGTAAAGCCTTGTTACAGCAATGTTTTGGGAATGCCAGTACCCTGCAATGACCACCAAGGACAGCAGCAGCAGTGGAGTATAGGCATCTGGAGCCCAGAAGACAAGATGTGTGCTACAAAGGACAGAGCTGGAGAAGTGACCTAAGCCCTTAGTGGAGCCCAGAAGATCGTGAGTTGGATCCCAGACATTGATTGGTTTTGCTTTTGATTGTGACTGTGCCCTGATATTTTTCCCTCTTGAAGGAAGAATGCATTTTAGTGGAGCCCACAGTTAAGAGACTTTGAATTTTAAAAGATATTGGACATTTTAAATTGATTGAACTTTTAATATGTAAATACTGTGGGATTTTAGATCTTGGGGATGAATAACGTAAGGGTTGAGGCTTAATAGGGATGTGTTTGTGTGTCAAGTTGACAAGGGATCAATTGTACTGGCTGGTTTTGTGTGTCAACTTGACACAGGCTGGAGTTATCACAGAAGGGAGCTTCAGTTGGGGAAGTGCCTCCATGAGATCCAGCTGTGGGACATTTTCTCAATTAGTGATCAAGGGGGTAAGGCCTCTTGTGGGTGGTGCCATCCCTGGGCTGGAA
>JADRCC010478042.1:0-10767 GCA_019843855.1 Hylomyscus alleni
GGGCCTTTTCGTTTTACTTTTTTTTTTTTTTTTCTTATAAGCTGCCAGGAGAATGAGATGAATTTGCTTTGTAGGTAATGGTGACCATATTGCTGAGATGATCAGCAGTGATGCATTTGGGAAGAGCCTAATGAGGGGAAGGCTTAGCTCATTTGATGACTTAGAGCAAACAAAGGTTATGGACAAAGTGCCTTGAGCCTTATCACCATCTGCTGCTTTGCATCAGTAACAGGCAGCGTGAGCTCAGCAACCAAACAAGTTCTCGGGTTTCAAAAAACAGCAAACTGGGGAGATTCTGATTTTACTTTTATCCGTAACTTTGCAAGCAATATCTTCTTTTTCATTGGAAAAATATTTGTAATGGACACAAACCTCTGTAGTCAAGAGCAACATCTGTGAATTCTGTCATGGAAATGATGACAGAAAAGTGGTCAAAATAATATATAAGCCTTACTGGATGTTGGCTTTGACATTAAAAATAAAATCTATCCCATTCTTACTGTGTTTTACTTCATCTGATATTGAAACTAGTGTCTCACATTGGCATCATTGTAAGCGAAAACAACAAAAGACCAAGGGACCATTGTGTGTTACAGGGGAAGGATGGAGCCTTCCCTGGCTCCAAGGACTTGGCTTTCAAAGACCTTGCTGGTAGAAAGGGAAAACCCGGATAACAGGGCTTTCTGGTTCTGGCATGGTTTGGAGACCTTGCTCGAAGTTTGCTCATTTGACTGATATGTTTTGCTAAATGACATTCTTGTTCATAGCATACAACACTCAACAACAGCCCATCCTCCCGGCCAAGAACTGTATTTGTGGGAAGAAAGCACCATCTGCCCTCTAGTCATGTGGAAAGCTTGCTTTGCATTTCTGTATCTGCCTCCCTCTTTTAGACACAACTCTTATTTATTTATTTTCGGCATTCGTGTCACTAAGCTTTGAAAAGGAATGCGCATGGGTTTCACAAAACAGAAGTCATGATGGGCAGCAGTGACTGTCCCTAAGCTTTCCCTACCTCATGTCCAAATTTACAGTCATAAAGTATAACACTCTGTGCACTTCCATCCCTGTGCATCAAGAACTTCGGTGTTCGAGTGTTCATCCCAGTGCCCAGTGTTATGTTTTCTCTTGTCGTTATCTTTAAGGAAAATAAAGGTGAATGACCATCAACTACCCCACTCCATTTTTGCTAGAGAGACCATGGGCAGGGAGAATGACTAGAGGTAGAAGATTTACTTTCTACTCATTTTATGAAATTTATGGGTATATTAATTAAGTAAAGAGATGATAATATGTGCAAGAACACATTTTCATTCTGAATCATAGCATCAACGTTTGATTTGGGTGCTACTATACTTGAAGAATATTGATGATTATTTGATTATCTTATGTAATCTTAACTAATGCAGGCTACATGGTGGTCATTAATAGGTAACTCATGCTACAGGTAAATTAAATAACTGTGAGTTGAAATTAGGATTCCCCCCTTCTCTCTGAGAAGACATATCCTTTGTTTTCAGGGTTTGAGGCATGTTAATGAGAAAAAAAGAAAAAGAACCAAATAAGATCATAAAAATTTTGTGATACTTTTGAAATTATATTTGTAAAATAATGCTTGCAAATATATGAATAATGCCACCAAGTTATTTAATGAACAAATGTTTCATACTGTATATTTAAAACATGGTCTAGTATTGGGGGCAGGAAAAATATGGTTTTTTATGCTATAGATAGTATGGTCAGATAAGGTATCAGGACTTTAAAAATATAATTTTCAGTCTCTCCTGAGTATTCCTGGACAACTTCATGAGAATTGAGGACTACATAACCTGCCTGAAGTCACACAGATAGTAAATAGCAAAGACAGTAGATGGACTAAGGTGTCTGACCCCAGAGTTTTTGTTTTTAATGGCTTTGCTATGTTACCTCCCTAGCTGGGACCATATTCTGAACTTTTGTAACCTATCATGAGACATTTCCAACTCTCACACTGTAAAAGACAAGGGGAATTATTTATCAGGCTTAAAGAGTTCAATGAAATAAATACTTTCTCAGTCCTTGCTATTTTTTGTCTCTGATTAAACTTTGGGTGTGTAAAGCACAGGTTACTTTTTTTTATTTGATAGGAAGTTCTGCTGAAGGCCAGGTGGCCTAAGTTCATTAGTGCCCATATCTATACTACAGAACAGGAGAACTCAAAAAGGTTTTCCTTTAGAAGTTAATTAACACTGTGACTTAGGGAACATTGAACATTACTCTATACCTTCAATTTTTGCCAAGAAAATATTGTTGTTGTGGGAAGGAGACCTCAGAAGCAATATATCTGTCTAGTTCAGGAATTGATACAGCTTTTCTCAACTTTTCTGAAATAGAAAATGGCCAGAGAAGCTTTTAGAGCATGGACAGAAAGTCCTGGAAGGAAATCATTGAGTTCTAAAGGATCATTAGAAATTAACAGATGTGACACTCAATTAGAGATATTGGAGCTTAGCACAAGTCAGGTCATAAACACAGACTCAAGGCTTGTTTGAGTCAATTAGTAAAACCTCATGACTTCTTTTTCTGTCATAATATTTTTATTGATTATTTGTAAATTTTACATCATGACTCCAAGAGTACTCTGTTCTCCCAACCCTTGTGAACTCTGTTCACCAAAAAGAAGAAGGTGCTGGAGGAGGAGGAGGAGGAGGAGGAGGAGGAGGAGGAGGAGAAAGATTCTAAAGTGTGTTGCCCATATGGAACATGCCCAACCACCCAGTGTTCAGCTTCTCAAAGAAAACTTTAGAGTTCCTCCCCACCCACAGGCACCGAAGCAGAAGCCATCTTCTGTGGAGAGCTACACCTCAGTATTATCACACTTTTAAAGAGTTACTTTCTATGTTTTTTTGTCTAGGCTGCTACTTTTCTTTGCTGGGGTCCAGGTAACCCCTTGGCTTCTTGTAAGACCAATGGTATGCTGTGGAAGAAAAGCAGAAAGTGGATAGCAAACCCCGTGCTAACAGCTGGCTCCTGCACATCCGAGGAAGCAACTGCCATTCAAAGTTTTCAAACACACACCCTGCCACCACCACTACCTACCACCACCACTGCCACCCACAAAGCTCGGCTTCCTCAAGGGTGCACAGCATTAACCTTTTGTAGTTAAAATCTTGTCCTCACAACTCCCCACACACACTCTGGGAAAGGACTTTTTTGAAGAAGGTTGCAGTCACATTGATATAAATTTTAATATCATCCCCATATAAATTTATTCCTCAAAGCTATTAAGAGTGTGATGAGAAACAGTGTTGACAAGGACTACAGTATTTTTTTTAAATTAATTTACAATGAGTTTACAGGTCTTGTCTGGGTGAATTGATTTTCCTTTTCCCTTATGGTGGAAAGGAGCTTTTCTTATAAGGTCTGACATAAGTTTCTACCACATGTGAGCACCGAATTTGTCCACTCACAAGTTCTTTTATGGGTAGGTAGCCATTATGTCAGCATTTAAAAAAAGCTATTGATTTCTCAAATTATAAATGTAAATTATATTTGCTAGTATATGGTTTATTTTGTAAAGTAAAATTATGAGAATTGCTAATTAAGGTCTGTATTAGAAAATAGAAAATCCTGGAGGAGGATAGTAAATATCTTTCTCATAACTCCCTCCTCCTTTCTTATGTACCAAATTCTTTTGTATATGCAATGGCAGCGTGAATTTTTCCTCTTGGTTAAGGTTTTGGTCCCCTTGTTGATTCTACATGCTGGATCTGTTGTTTTTAAAAGTTAGCACATGTAATTTCAAAGCTGTTACAATTGTTTTTATATGGAATCAATTATTTTAGATCACAATCCAAAATTACACAAAGATAGTGGTACGTAGGAGGGCTAAGCAAAAAGAAGTAGGATGCTAATTAATACCGCTCTATGCTATTCTCATCGCTGGGGTGGATTACATAATGCTAAATTTATCATTGGAGGCACACTTCCAGGGCTCTGTAGCAAATCGTTTCATGGGCAGATGTTAAGGAGCTCATCTTTCTGGCTAGTGATTGAATGCCTTCTTTTTATTGCATGGTATTCATGGTTAGGGATAGCCGAGCATTGTGATCTGGGGAAAGAGAAACATGTACCCAGATAATGAAATGTGTGATCTTGAAATGATTTGTGAATACATTTTTAAAATATCTGATAGAAATAAAGAGGAGATATATTTTTCATCACTTTGAAGATGTTTTAGAAAAAAAATAAAGCAAATGTCAGTATCATTCCAAGCTTGACAGGTCTGTGAATGGGAACTCTTCTATAACTCCCCCTCCTCTCTTTCTATTCTATGAATCCTTAGGATGAAGAAGATAGCAAGTTTCTCCACAGGAAATGTTCATAGGTAGACACATCTTTGGTCTAGATGGGATGTGGAAGTCATCATAGCTTTCTCTGATCCTCGGACTGTTCCTGAAATGGAGAGAGAGCACTCAGCCTGTACTGAATCTTGTCTAGTCTGAGAGCTCTCCCCATACTGAGATAGTTGCCCTGATTCATTTTAGAGCAAAGCTCATTTTCTTCTTCTTGAGACATGAAGGCTTTCATTTTTCCCTCAAGCTGATGTGCAATGGTATGTTTCCTTTTGCTACTGGTACAAATACATTTTTTATTTCATTATTTATCTCTCAACTTCTTATAGACATTACTTCTAAAATCAATGAAAAAATAGTTCCATCCCCTGTGTATAAAGAAAGTGAGTAGAGGATCCAGGAGAAAAGATTTTTTTGTTTTTGTTTGTTTGTTTGTTTGTTTGTTTTGGAACCTCCTATGATGTAAGAGTGTAAATGAGTCTGAGCAAGTTCTGTTAGCCATGTTATCTGTGCAACTTAGATGCATCTAATGATCTAATGACAATAATCTCAATGGATAGGGTTGCTGTTCAAATGAGATACATGAAATCGAGATTGTAATTAAGAAAAATAGCAATAAGTGGATATTAGCCCAGAAGCTCAGAAAACCCAAGATACAATCCACAAACTACATGAAACTCAAGAAGAAGGAAGACCAAAGTGTGGATACTTCGATCTTTCTTAAAAGGGGGAACAAAATACTCATGGGAGGAGTTACAGAGACAAAGTGTGGAGCAGAGACTGAAGAAATGACAATCCAGAGATTGCCCCACCTGGGAATCCATCCCATTTACAATCACTAAACCCATCACTACTGTGGATGCTAACAAGTGCTTGCTGATAGGAGCCTGATATAGCTGTCTCCTGAGAGGCTCTTCCAGTGCCCAACAAATACAGAAGTGGATGTTCACAGCCATCCATTGGACTGAGGACAGGAGCCACAATGAAGGAGCTAGAGAAAGGACCCAAGGGACTGAAGAGTTTGCAGCCCCTTAGGACAAACAACGATATGAACTAACCAGTATCCCCAGAACTCCTAGGAACTAAACCACCAACCAAAGAGTACACATGGTGGAACTCCTGGCTCCAGCTGCATATGTAGCAGAGAATGACCTAGTCAGTCATCAATGTGAGGAGAGGCCCTTAGTCCTGAGAAGACTCTATGCCCTAGTGTAGGGGAATGCCAGGGCCAGGAAGTGGGAGAGGGTAGGTTGGTGAGCAGGGGGAGGGGGAGGAAATAGAAGATTTTTCAGAAGGAAACCAGTAAAGGGGAGAACATTTGAAATGTAAATAAGGAAAATAATCTAATAAAAAAGGAAGAAATAGTAATGGTTTCATCAACACAGCCACTATTGGAAAATAGAATTATGTTTCCAAACTAGACTATCCATTGTACCTTTAATTTAAGAAAAAATCTAAACAAGTGATAGTAGTGGGAGAACAATCCAAATCCAGGAGCCAAACACTAGCTTTCATATCCTACTAGATATAGTTACCTTTATCACTTCTTTGTTGTTATCTTTTGCCAGATATCAGAAGGAGAATACATCAGTCCTCTCTGCAGTTTCCCAGGGCTATGTTTACTCTGGCCTTCTCCTGCTGTTCTCTAACTTCTCATGATACCTTCACTTTCATGGATATTTGAAAAAATATGTGGGTCGATCAATGAAAAATAAAATGCAGTTTATATATTACACTTGGTGTGAATATTCCTAAATGTGGAAATAAATTTAGATATGACATAAGGAGATATAAAGTAGAGTACACAGTGTACAGAACAATTATAAAACAATAGGACAAAGTTAATGTCCTTATGTTTCCTATATGCCAGGAACTGAGATAGATCATTGGAGAGAAGGGAAAGAAAATGGCACATCCATTCTACTTTTTCTAGTAATAGAGGAAAGAAATAAAATATATCTTCTTGTTTTATATGCATAAGTACTATATTGATAAAGCAGTAAAAGGATAAGTAGGATAGCAAGGACCTAACTGATGGACAAGTCCAATTTCTCTTAGTAAAAGAAACATAAGAGCTTGGTATGGTGCATATTAGAAATGGGATCAAAGAGTAAATTGTGGGAAAATATAGACATACTAAGCAAGTGGTGACTGGCCCATAGCTAGAGAATAGCGGGCAAATAAAATAAACAGAAAGGGTGCAAATTCTTTTAATGAGTTTGAATGCCAGAATAAGAAACACTTGTTTATTTCTTTGCACTAAATGTATTAATTCTAGTATATTCAACCAAACCTGTCCTTAAAGAAGACTTGTTTGTTAGCTTTATACTGTATCCTGAAATGGAATTACAAATGAATGATGGCTTCTATGCATTCTAACTGGTGGTCTGAACCAAGACAACAGCCATAGTAAACAAATGCCATATGATTTGTACCTTATCCTTACATCCTAGCATTTTTGGTGTACATGTGTGTGTGTGTACATGTGCATGAAAGAGAGAGGGAGAGAGACAGACACACACACACACAGATAGTTAGAGAGACTAATTGATTTCAGCAAGATTCAGGTTTAATCTATCTTAAAATTATCTTCAACTCTCACACAAGTGTGTATGTATGTTTGTGTGTGTGTATGTGTATTATGTGAACTTATGTGCACATGTGTTAAAATTTATGAAGTAATTTTATAATTATTTCTTCCTCATATCTTCATATGGTTAGTTCTTCAGGTGTTCTGAGGTTTTTAAGAAAATCAAACATCATATGAAGCACACTTGTGCAGTAAGTTACTTTATTGACTCCATACCCAGATTTTGAGACCCAGGCACATTCAATTTCCATATTTCACTTAGGACAAACTGAGAGGATGTTATAGAGACTGTTGTTATAGAGACTCAGGATCTTAGCAAGGTCAGAGATTTTATTTGCAGTGTACTTTTGTTTGATATATAGTCTCTTCTCAGTAAACATTGTTGGTTGAGTGAATCAATGCATGTATTAATGAATGACAAATTTAATTATAAAGATAAGAATTTCTGGTTATCATGTGCTGAAAATCTTGCATCTTGTGACTTATATGAAGTTGTCAGCTCATGAAGATAGGGCAATTTTCTCTCATGTGACATAACATTTATTATTTAATAGGATCAATTTTTACATAGCTTTATTTTATATTTCTTTAGTTACCTAGGAATTTGTAAAAGCTCCAAATTATTATAGGCTATAAAAATCTTTTTGCACAATTTTATTATATGGTATGTTATTACTTATGGTTCTCTTAGTGATCATTAGGTTTTATACTAAGTAATGCAACTTTGCTTTTACAAAGAAGAAGATAATTATATAGAGTACTAGATATAATGATTTATTTTGGTTAAGAAATCTTTTCATTATATGTACATATGCATTTTAATTTTAATTTAATACAATTCATTAGCACGTGTATGGTGAGTGAGTGTGTGCATCTGAAGGTTCATGCATACTATGGCATGCGTATGAGGGCTAAGGACATGTTCTGTGACTTGGTTTTCTTCTTCTACCTCACTGAGGGAGGATATCTTCTCTACAATGCGCCATGCATTGCTGGTTATCTGGCCCAATGGCATGCTGGCTAGTCTATGGCCACTTCCTATGCTATCTTTGGAGCGTTTTGATTACATGTCAACCATCAGACTGGACTTTCTTTTGAGATTAAAAATCTAGTTACTTTAAATATTAGATATATATGGATAAAATAATTTCATTTTGTATAATGTTTTATCTCAAATTACTTGCTTTGACAGTTTTTGAACATTTATATCTCGCTAAATTTTCTGTAAAAGACCAGTAGTTTCTTTATTATTATTATTATTATTATTATTATTATTATTATTATTATTATTGTATTAAATCTTTTTTGTAGTCCAGTCTTTTTCCCCCTCCTAATCCACCCTCCTATTGTTCCTCATCCCATTCCTCCTCCCCAGGGTTCAAAAGAATGTTCCTATCCCCTCCCAACTTCATCCTAACTGAATTCCCCACTTCTTGGGGCCTCATGTCTCTCAAGAGCTAGGTATGTCTTCTCCCACTGAGGCCAGTCCGAGCAGTACTTTGCTATGTAATTTCAGGCCCTCATATTAACTAGTGTATGCTGCCTGGTTGGTGGCCCAGGGTCCTAGAGATCCCAGAGGTCCAGATCATTTGAGACTGCTGGTCTTCCTAAGGGGTCACCCTCTTCCTCAGCTTCTTCCAGCCCCTCCCCAATTCAACAACAGGAGTCTCAGGCTTCTGTTCATTAGTTGGTATATATATCTGCATCTGACTCCTTCAGTGGCCTGTTGGGTCTTTTGGAAGGCAACCATTCCAGGCTCCCATCTGCAAGCACACCACAGCATCCACAACAGTGTCAGGCCTTGGAGCCACCCCTTGAGCTGGATCCCGGTTTGGGCTGGTCACTGGACCTCCTTTCTCTCAGTCTCTTCTTCATTTTTGTCCCTGCAGTTCTTTTAGACAGGAACGATTCTGAGTCAGAGATTTTGACTGTGGGATGGCAACCCCATCCCTCCACGTGATGCCCTGTCTTTGTACTGGAGAATGACTCTGCAAGTTCCCTCTCCCCACTGTTGGACATTTCATCTAAGGTTCCTCCCTTTGAATCATGGGTATCTCTCATCTCTCAGGTAATTCTAGAGTGTTCCCCTTCCTCCTACCTTCCAAGGTTGCCTGTTTCCATTCTTTCTGCTAGACCTGTTTCTTTCAGCCCACTATCTGATCATGTTCTACCTTCCACTACATGATCCCACCCAGATCCTTCCCTCTGCCCCCAGTTACTACCTTCCTCTCTCTTTCAAGTGAGATGGAAGCATCCTCACTTGGGTCCTTTGACTTGCAGACCTTCTTGAGTTCCATGATTGCATCCTGAGTATTCTGCACATTTTTGGCCAATATCTGCTTATTAGTGAGTACATACCAAGCATGTCCTTTTGGGTCTGAGTTACCTCACTCAGGATATTATATAGTTCCATCATTTGCCTGTGGAATACATGATGTCATTTTTAATAGCTAAATAGTACTCTGTTGTATAAATGAACCACATTTTCTGTATCCATTCTTCCATTGTGGGTCATCTGGGTTGTTTCCAGCTTCTGGCTATGATGACTTTTATTATTTATTTATTTATTTATTTATTTATTTATTTATTTTGTTTTCTCGAGACAGGGTTTCTCTGTGTAGCCCTGACTGTCCTGGAACTCACTCTGTAGACCAGGCTGATCTCGAACTCAGAAATCCTCCTGCCTCTGCCTTCCAAATGCTGGGATTAAAGGCATGTGCCACCACCGCCTGGCTATCATGACTTTTAAATAGAGGCTTTGGGTATTAAATTCAGATTAATAAGTCTTGAGGAGTGAGTAATATTACACAATGAACAAAGTCACTGGTCTTATTATGTATATATTTGTACATTTAAAACATCATATTGTAGACCTGAAGCATATACAATTTTGGCAGACCTAATGATTGGTTTTCAATAAATCAATTATAAATTTTTATATGTGTAAATTTTTAATATAACAAATAGTAATATATTTTATTTCTATAATAACCTGCTATTGGGATGTTTAAGGAATATTAAGTTTGGTTTAGCATTATTAGCATTATTTATTTTTTTAAGATATGTATTAAAACAATTTAATCAGTAGTCCAGGCTACAATACATAAATCATTCACCTTTTAAAATGTGGATTCATGAAAATATGACATTCAAAATATTTTTATCCTACTTAGCTTTCCTTGTTCACGAAAATGAAGTTTGAGTGTAGCAACATACTTTTATCTCCAAGATCATTTCAATTGCATTCAAATATCCTTGTGACTGCAAAGCTGCTAGAGGTAATATATATTTTTTGCTTTGTTTTGGTTTAGTTTGTTTATTTTCAAGACAGGGTTTCTCTGTGTAGCTCTGGCTGTCCTGGAACATACTCTAGACCAGGCTGGCCTCAAACTCAGAAATCCTCCTGCCTTTGCCTCTCAAGTGCTGGGATTAAAGGTGTGCGCAACCACTGCCCAGCTAATATTTTTCTTAAATACATGAAGTTCATGTCCTTAGTTTAGTAATCAATGGTCCATTTTTTGATATGTTAGTTAGATTTCACATATTGTTGAAAAGCTGGGAATGAGTATTTTTTTCAACTCCATCTTGTTCTTAGGATATATTAGTATGCTGGTTCTGGGATTACCATACACTCATTCTTGTAAGAGAACACATACAGAGTAACTAAAGCCCTAAAGCCAAGAAGATATAGATCACCTGCCTTCCTCCAGCGAGTCTTAGAGGATAAAGTGATGGAATTCAGTCCTTTTTCTCTCAGTCTACTATCTGTAAACCATGCTGAATACATACTGATTATTTGCAGCTCCCAACCAAAGTATGTGTCATTGAAGAATATATGTCATG